>JAJLVY010000320.1:0-11716 GCA_030570475.1 Liangdongia dendrica
TGAAACATCAACTAAAGTATGATATGCATCATGCGTGTATCATATGTGTCTCATAACAAGCACTATGGCAATATATGAAGCAGCACCCCCCCCCCAAAAAACCATATCGTAATAAGTCAAGTATGGCATTAATCCGTAAAGAGTATAGGAGCCTTTAAAAGGAGTTTGATGTTGGTGTGATAGATCAGCAGTGTCTATTGTCTAGGGATCAAATCAGAACCTCTGGAATTTCTACAACAATAAAAAAGATTGTTTGGATCAAAACACTAGTAAATAACAATAATAAACAGGTTGAACAAGAAAAAAAAAGTGGTAAAGAAGCAAGTCAGAATAGTTATACTTATTATAATTATATTTATTTAGTGACATCAGCGTCCAACTTGATTCTGACAGCCTTGATTTGGGTGTAGTTGTCCAAAGCTTCGACACCCATTTCACGGCCAAACCCAGATTGCTTGTAACCACCGAATGGGACGGAAGCGTCAAAGTCATTGTATGTGTTGACCCAGACGGTACCAGTCTTTAGTAGCTTAGCTGTCTTTAGGGCTCTGTCCAAGCTCTTTGTTTGGATACCGCCACCTAGACCGTATTCAGAGTTGTTAGCCTTCTTGACAACGTCTGCAATGTCAGAGAATTTCGACACGGTAACGACAGGGCCAAAGATTTCCTCTTGGACAACCTGGAAGTTCTCTTCAACGTCGCAAAAGACGGTTGGTTGGATAAAGTAACCCTTTGTGCCAACTTGGTGGCCACCAGTCAATAGTCTGGCGCCCTCCTTCTTACCAATGTCGATGTAGCTCATGATAGTATCAAACTGTTGCTTGTTTGTGATTGCACCTTGGAAGTTTGTCTCGTCGAATGGGTCACCAACCTTGATCTTAGTTTCCAAGTACACCTTGAACTGCTTCAAAAACTCGTCGTAAATGGACTCTTGGACGTACACTCTGGAGCCAGAAGAGCAAATTTGGCCAGCATTCTTGAAGATACCAGCAACAACGTTTGGGATGGCCTTTTGGATGTCAACATCGTCAAAGACAATGTTGGCAGACTTACCGCCCAGTTCCAAGGTGACCTTCTTCAAGTTTGAAGTGGCAGCCTTTAGCATAACGTCTCTCCCAATGGCGGTTGAGCCTGTGAATGCAATCTTTCTAATTCTTCGGTGGTTTAGGATGGCTTCACCACAGGATCTGCCTGGGCCTGGGACGATGTTCACAGTACCAGCTGGGAACCCAGCTCTCTTGACTAGGGAGGCAAAGTATAGGGCGTTTAGAGGGGTTGCAGAAGCAGGTTTTAGAACGACAGTGTTACCAGTGGCCAATGCCGGGCCAATTTTCCAGGAAAGCATCATCAATGGGAAGTTCCAAGGGATGATTTGGCCACAGACACCTAGAGGCTCTCTTGTGGTGAAGTTTGTGTAGCCATCGCCCGTGTTGATGGATCTGCCGTCAACCTTGTCGCAAAAGCCAGCACAAGACTTTAGGTAGTCGATAACCAAGCCCACGTCGCCTCTAGCCAAGGCCAGAGTCTTACCGTTGTCAAAGGACTCGATGGAGGCGATCAATTCCTTCTCCTCTTCAATGATGTTGGCCAACTTTGTCAAGTAGCGAGCTCTGACTCTTGGGTCGCCTAGAGACCAAGGCCCGTCAAAGGCCTTTTCGGCAACCTCGACAGCGTAGTTCACGTCATCAGCGTTTGCAGCGTACACCTCGACGACAGTTTCGCCTGTGGAAGGGTTCTCAACCTTCATCTTCTTGTCTGTTTCGTAAAACTCATTGTTGACAAAGATACCTGTTGGTTGCTTGTACTTGATGCCGTTTGGCAATGTGATCTCGACTGGCTGAGCAGGTGTTCTGTTGAAAGACATCTTTCTTGTGAATATGTGGGTGTGGTTGTGTAGTTGTTGGTGGTTGGTGGTTGCTGTGATAGACTTTAGCAAGCCCTGGGGTCTTTGTAGCTTAAATAGTGATTTCTATAAGGTTGCAACTGCAATTAGTAAGGTGTTTGTTTTAGGGTGTGCTTGTGTGCTTGTGTGCTTGTGTGCTTTCGTGTGGAGAAACGGTTGTTTGTGATTGGCTGGTGTGGGTGGCACTTGGGAGGGATGACATGAACCCCCTTTCTGTGTGGGTAGGCCTCCTTTTCTGTTGGCTCTGGTTGGCTCTGGTTGGCTCTATTTTTGCTGTTTGTTGTGTCAATCAAAAAAGAAAAAACCTTTGGCCTCCGTTCCTGTTTAGCCAGAAAGTGACGGAATCCATCGCTTTTTGTTCCGGTTTGAAGCTCTCCAGGTTGGAGCGTGGAAGCTCTCCAGGGAGAACGAGGAAGGGAAGGGTGTTAAGCACAGGTTACAGTCAATCCAATTGGGCAGTATCTGGTGTTGTTGATAACAGTGTTGTTGGTAGTGTTGATAATAGTGTTGGTACTAAATATTAATAATAGCACTGCACAGAGGGCATTAATAATTAGTATTATTAATATTTAGTACCAGCAATGACAAAGACAATGGCAAAGACAATGACAAAGACAATGGCAAAGACAATGGCAAAGACAACATCAGTACTCCTCCCCCTCCACAGTACTCCTCCCCCTCCACCTCACTGCTCCCCCTCACTGCCGAGAACCGAATGTGGAACAAGAGAGACAATCTGAAACATGTAAACTGCCACTGTGCTAAATACTTTACCATATACTTTACCATATACTTTACCATATACTTTACCATATACTTTACCATATACCATATAACATACCACATACCATACTATAGTTGTATTGTATCTCATCGCAGACCCAACACTAACATACAATACAATAAAACAACAAATCATTGCACTCAACACGTCAACCCTCATTCAGCCCCTCTCCTCAATTGTAATAATAGTATGTCTATCCCATCCATTAATGTCTCCCCATCTCCAATAATGTCTCCATCTCCATCTCCAATCTATGAATCACAATCACCGGGACATCTCCTCAACACAATAAACAATAAACAATAAACAATAAACAATAAACAATAAACAATAAACAATACTTACAAACATGACTGAATGAATGAATGAAACCCACAGCTACCTGACTGACTCTTTTGTGTATGAATATGAAGTTCTTCTGGGTTGCTTGATCTATTCACAACTCGAAAGAAAAGTCAATCACTTTTTTTATAAATATTTTCACTGACCAAAATGCAAAAGCCCAAAACACCAACAATGACAGTCAGTCAGTCCAATAATACAAACAAAATTTGACGGAGGTGTGTCTGTCTACTGTCTACTGTCTACGTCCTCTGTGTGTCCTGCGCAGGACTGCGCAGGACACACAGAGGACCATCCCGCCCAGAAGAAGCTGTAGGATTACTCACTGCCTGGTCCCCCCACGCACCTCCTACTGGAAGGGGAAAAAAAATTCTTCCTACTGGCTGGCTGCTCTTTTTTTGCTTTCTCAAGGAAATGAGTCCTGAACAGGAGTGGATTCCTACGGTTATGGTATCAGTATCAGTAGTAGTATCAGTAGTATCAGTAGTAGTAGTAGTAGTAGTAGTAGTAGTATAAATGTGTCATCATATGGCTACACTAGAGAACAACCGGTGGTTCACCCAAGCTATATCAAATCTTGTGTTTTACACCTCTTTTTATCCTGATGGCACTGAAAGGCAAGGCTCCGAGTCTATAAGCTACCAACTATAAACTTCAAGTGTAGAAACTAATAATAGTTTTAATAATATTACTAGGAATGACATTGGATATATCATATAACCATTACAATAATACCATTACAATAAAACCATTACAATAAAACCATTACAATAATACCAATGTCTCTTCTCAGGGTTCAGCCCTTCATCAGCTTCCTCTCCGGTTCCGGCATGGACCCTGTCCGGACATCGGTGTTTAGTTGCATCGGTATTATTTATTATAATACCAATGCAACGAGTATTAAACATCTCAAACAAGCTGCTAGTATTATTATTAGTAATAGTAGTAGTATTATCATCATCATTACACCATGGTTACTATACTACGCCATGACTACTCCATCAACACCATGACCTCGCACGGACCGACTGAACCTCACAATACTGAAACATGATTCAGCATCAATAATACAAACTTTGTTTCTTTTTTTGGGCGCAGAGAGCCCACTGGTCAGCATTACTAAAAAGGCTCCAGCTCTCTGAACAGATGAACCAACTCGTTGCTATATAAAACCCTCTCTAGGTGACCTTGGCCTTCAGCTTCACACCCACTCGAATCGAGAGTTCTCCAAAAAAAAAGCAGTTTGAATGTTCAAGGGCTTGACTTCCAAACTACTACTACTACTCAGCATCAGAAACATATCCACAAGCAGCAGCAGCAGCAGCAGCAACAACACAATGAACCCAAGAACCATATTGAAATTCTTTACAGCCTTCTCTCAAGAAGAAGGTGTGGGTGCAAACGTCCGCAGAAGCATCGGCACAGCAAAGATGAGAAACTTTACTCCCTTCCTCATGCTCGACCACTTCAACGTCTCCCCTCCAGCTGGCTTCCCAGACCACCCTCACCACGGCCAGGAAACAATCACATATGTCCTCGGGGGCCAAATGGCTCACGAAGACTTTACTGGCTCCGCAGGCGTCCTCAGCAAAGGTGACCTCCAGTTTATGACTGCTGGCAGGGGTATAGTGCACAGCGAGATCCCCGTCAAGAACAGTAGGGGCGAGCCTTGTACCGGGATGCAGCTCTGGGTCGACCTGCCAAAGGAGCTCAAGGATTGCGAGCCAAGATACAGAGACTTGAAGGCCAAAGAGATCCCAAAGGTTGAGCCAACGGATAAAGTGGCGGTCAATGTCATTTCTGGTGAGGCATATGGCACAAAGTCCCTCCAGGACCTTGCCTACACTCCAATCGACTATTACGAATACTTTGTCAAGCCTGATGGCGAGTTTGTCCAGCCTTTCCCTGAAGACTTTAACGTCTTCCTCTACCTCATGGATGGCTCCCTAGAGCTCAATGGCCAGCACGTTAACCAGTATGATGCAGTCTTCTTCAACAGAGACGGTGCTGAGGTTGTCGGCAAGTCGGTCGGCCCCAAAGATGCACACTTTGTCTTAATTGGTGGCCAGGCCCTCGATCAGCCTGTCGTTCAGCACGGGCCTTTTGTCGAGACATCAAAGGCAAAGATGTACCAGGTGTTTATGGATTACCAGTATGCTCAGAATGGCTTTGAAAGAGCTAGAAACTGGGCTTCAAAGATTGCTGGTGGTGTCTCCGAGGAGGAGTTGGCTCAAGAGGCTGGTAAGAAGCAAAAGCATGATGAGCTGTGATATTTATTTATTTATTTATTTATTTATTTAATTAGTTAGTTGGTTAGTTATTTATTTATTTAGCATTCTATTGATATTTACAATTATTGGTGTTGCTTTTATTTAACGGTTATTATATTCTTTGTAGGGAGGACCGTTTTAATACCAGCTTTTAAGTGAAAGGTCCAGCTGGTGGTATAAACTGTAATATACTGGATCTCATATAACACTGGAGCTAAAGAGCTCAGCTACGTTCGTCAGCACAAGATGAAAAGTCTCATCTCATCTCATTTCATCGCATCACAGCTCATCGCATCGCATTGCCTAAAAATTTTTACATAGAAAAAAAATATATATTAACCAAAAAAAAAATTTTTAGTAGAGATACAGACACCAAATACACAAACAAAAGCCATATAGATCTACATGAGAGTCACTCGTTCCACAACCAGAAGGCTCCTGAACCCAAATGAGCCAACTAAAACATACTGCGATAGTGCAAACACCTCAGGCATGAACTCATACCCTTCATCACCATCATCATCAGCATCAACATCCCCTTCTTCTCCCTCTGCATCTCCACTACCATACACCTCTCCATCTTCATCTGCCTCTTCATCACATCATCTTCATCTTCATCATAATCATAACCAGGGCATTCATTCTCACAAGTATCACATCTATAAGGAAGCAAAGCCTATGAATAATACAATATTGAGAAGGAAATTACAGGTAACCTTGAGGAAACTAAAGCCAGGATACCTTAATAAACCACAAGAATACGAAACCAACACACAATGCCAGGATCAAGACCCAGCAAACAACGATCTCGTTGCAAAAATCACTGCATTGGAAACAACACTACAAAAGAGCCATTTAAAAGACGAGCTGTTGTCTGCACAAATACACAACTTGTCACAGTTCAAGCACATTACAAACTTCAATATAAACGTTGGCATATTGAAACTCTTGCAACAAAAGGAACTCAATGAAAATGACTTGGCTATCGAAAAAATGTTGCAATCTTCTGATCAGCTTTATGACTTTTTTGATATATCATCAACAAGACTAGAGTTTCCAACTTTTCAATAAGATATTAGATATATCTTTAGCATTATATCATTTTATAAAACACACTGCATTCAAGACACCTTTCATCATCATCAGCATCATCAGCATCTACATACAATAAAAACATAGTCATATCATTTCATCAATTACGTAGTTCTCCGCGCCCACGCAAGTTCCACTGCCAAGGTGGTGCAATCAAGCAAACACCATTGTTCACTTTAGGAAACACATCACTCAGATAATACACTAGATGGCCCACACATGCCCACCCACAATGGTGTACCCAATTCTGTGGTGTGCGGACCAATGACATACCCAAAGATAATAATGGGTAATATGAAGCCTTGATATGGATGACAAAGAAAACCAGGAACTCAGCATCTGGGTTTCTCCTACTCCAGATGTACGACAGCGTCTCCAGCAGAACCATGCTATACACCCTCCCCGTCTCTGACCCAGTGGCAACCGAATAGCATATAATCAGCGCGCACGTTAGGCAAAATATCCAGAGGTAGTCCTTGGTGCGGTGATACGACTCCTCAAGCTGTCCAGAGTACTGCGTCATTTGCAATATCGGCATCATCAGCCCCAGCTCCAATTTACCCATGTACCCGAAGCACGTAACGAGTCGCCAAACCTCGCCCTTCATGATTAGTGTCTTGTCAAATACAATGTCCCATACGCTAATGGCGTTGGTGGTGACTAACAGGGTGATTAAACCCGTGCCCAACGCCCAAACTTTTGTCACTGGTGGGATGCCCCTTATCCAATTTAAAGCTATGCGCTCCATCTTTGTGAATATTGACTATTGAATAACTGTTCTTTGTGTGTGTGTGTTTGTGTAAATAAATAAATGGTGATTTGATTAGGATAAACCTCATTATTAACTACACACCATGATTATGTAATCTGTATGGTTTGTCAGCAATTATGTAATATTATGTTAATGTATGTCCATGTATATATATATATGCACTGTCATACATTATATATGCAATATGATGTATTTGGTGTCGAATATAACGGTTCACTGGGTAACCGAAATAAAGTGAAAGTGTTATATATTTATAGAAATTCAAGGATAAACAAAGCTGGCGACAACATCTATATAGAAACAATATCTATATAGAAACACAATAGAAACAGTAGAAACATCAATGAGCTATCCCCTCACGCCAGCAACATCCATAGAGGCACAGGCACAACCTCCATCTCCAACACCACCCCTGCTGGACTCCCTGGATCTGGATGAACAGGAGGTGCAGTATTTGCAAACGGCAACATACAACAGCAAGTCTGAAGTCACGTCTCCACGCTACATCAAGAAGAGGTTTGACCCTTCGCCAATCTCGATCCCAAGCTACCATTTCCCATCGCTGTCGCACCACACGCGCTCGATATCAAACACGTCCGCGAAATCCATCTCGCCCGTCGAGCTGATTGAGCACAGCAAGCTCAAGAATGTCGAAAAGAGCAAAGTGGAAGTTTGCGATAATAGATATTCCATGTATGTGAACCCTGAGGACTTTGAAGATGTTGATGCTGGGCAGTTTTCGTTGGCAACACCTCCAGCGTTGCCATACTCTGTGCAGCAAGCCAGAATCCCATCTGGGGTGAGTGTTGGGTCCATCAGTTCGCTTGGGTCTTTTAATAATAATACAAATGCAAATTCTGGACCAGTACTGAAGAGTGGAAGAAGTAATATGTGGAATAAGTTTTCTAGAAGTCACAAGTCATCCAATAGTGCAGTGAATTTTAACTTCTTGAAGAAGAATAATAATAATAATAATGGGAATGGTTTCTTGGGTACTGCTCTTCATAATAGCAATGGGCATAAGCAAAGCAAGTCGACATCTCATTTGGACTGTGGGGTTTAACAAAGGGGAAAGAATGACACTAATGATGATGATGATGATGACAACAACAACAACAAAAATAATAATAATAACAATAAAAATAATCTCTGCAATTTGAACTATTTATTATAGAAATAATACTAATACTGTACAATAGACTTAAAGAAAGAAGAACAAATTACAAGAACAAGAAAATTATATATTAATGGTAGAAATGAATTTATTCTAAAAAAATTGTGTAAATAAATAGGCAACATTATTAAGTAAATGAATTAAAAGTTGATGAAAAAAAAATATTAATAATAATTAACAGACACACCGATACCATTCTCTCTGTCTCTCTCTCTCTATTCAACCAAAGCAGCCTTTGGTTCATGCTCAATCATTTCATGAGAAGCCTTGACAGCACCTTCAACGTCGACATGACGTTGCTTTCTCTTCTTTGCTAGGATTTTGGAAGCTTTAATGTTGAACCCACCAGTCAAGATCTGCTGAGTCTCCTCCAACTCCAACCCAGACAACTCAGGGTACAAGAAGAAGACAAACACCCATGAAACGAGACATAGCCCAGCAAACAACCCAAAAGTACCTGGTGGAGTAATGTTTTGCAACATTGTCAAGAAGGTTGCAGAGATCACTAGGGACCCTGCCCAGTTTGTAGCTGTAGAGTATGAAGTACCAATCCCTCTGACAGATTGAGGGAACAACTCAGACTGCTGCCATGGGACATTACCAATACCAATGGCGTATGTGGCAACGTACAAGATCATACCTGCGATGATCAACCCACCCCAGCCAGTGATTCCGTCGCTTGGGATGACTGCGTTTTCACCGTCAAACTTGACATCCGCATACTTGAAGCCAATGAGGGACAAGACCAAGGCGATGATCATGCCAGGTAGTGCCAGTAGTAGGATGAGTCTTCTGCCGACAAAGTCGATGATGAAGAAGGCAATGACGGTGAAGACAAAGTTTGTACCAGCGATGATCAATGAGACGGCGGTGGAGTTTTTAAAGCCCACGGTTTCAAAGATTGTGGAACTAAAGTACATTAGGGAGTTGAACCCAGTGAACTGCTGGATCCCTTGCAACCCACAAGCAATGATCAATGCTCTAAAGTTCGAAGGCACCCTGTGCACCTCGATGATGGAGTTATAGTACTTGTGCAAGATGGTCTTACCTGGGATAGCGTTGTTCAATCTTGCCAACTCCTCCACCTTGTCGTGGATCAAGTCCTCAGTAGCACCCAGGTGGGTACGACTTAGCACTTGGCGCGCCTTGTCCAACTTATTGCACATGATGTAGAATCTTGGGGTGTCAGGTAAGAAGACAAAGAAGACAAACTGGAGCACTGCAGGGATCATACTCAAGCCCACCAAGATTCTCCAGCCGTTGTTGACGTGGGTCAACCCAGCACCGCAACCGTATGCCACCAACTGGCCACCAGTGATACACAACACGTTGATGACCGTCAAGCGGCCCCTGAATCTGGAAGGGGATATTTCAGAGATGAATAGCGGTGACACTAGCGAGCCAATACCGATACCAAACCCCATGACGAATCTCCCAGCAGTCATTTGCCAGAAGGTATGGGCAGAGCACTGCAAGGCGGCGCCAATGATGAACAGGAGGTTTGAGCTCATGATTGTAGGTTTGCGGCCAAAGTAGTCGGCACACATACCAGCCATGAGAGCAGTGATCAGGGCACCTAGAGATGTGGATGCTGTGATCATTTCTTTCTCACCATAGGTTAGCACCTTGTTGCTGAGGTCTGTGCCCATGGAGACCAACGCGGAGGAGATGTAACCCGTGTCGTAGCCAAACATGAACCCAGAGATGGAGGAGACAAATGTCAACGCGATTATCAATGGGGAAGGTTTGCTGTTGTGGAACGTCATGATGATGGAGGTGTCATCCTCATCGTTGGCCGCCTTGATGGCGATGTCTCTTGTTCTGCCTTCGCTCTCGAGCAGCGCAGCCTTTTTCTGGAAGTCGTAGTAGTCGTTGGAGGACTCTCTGGAAGCCAGGGAGTCCTCGTGGACCTGGAACCCACCAGACACAGTCTGCACCTTGTTGATAGTATCTAGGTCAGCATCCATGGTGGAGTCACTTGGTTGTTTGATTGTTTGGTTGTTTGGTTGTTTGGTTGTGGGTCAAGAGAATGTGTGAATTGGTGTAGTTGTGTCACAGCTGAGTAGGGGTAGCGGGGCGTAGTGGGTGTATTTATACCTGTCTCTGTGTCTCTGTGTGGATATAGGTCTTCCTTCTCTGCCAGACCCTCGAAAGCGCTTCTCCTTTTGCTGTTTGTTTGGTTGGTTAGCTGGCGTTTTTCATCCTTTTTTTTTACTTTTTTGTCCACCGAAAACGAAAAGAAGGCTGGGAAGGGAAGGGCTGAGAAGACGCTTTGGTGTTGTCTCCTGGTATTACTAGTATTACTAGAGTATTACTGGTCTTACTGGTGTTATTGGTCTTATTGGTCTCACTACTCCTCTTGATTACTGATTGGCTGTATGTTTTTACGTGCAATATCGAACTTTCCATCAGCTTCTCTGGTATCTGACGCAGTGGAGGAGTCTAGGCGTAGGGGTAGCTTCAGTGTTGGTGTCACTGATATCAGTCACCATTACCACTGATAATTATTTATTACCCCTGATTACGTCTTGATGATGCTGTTCGTGTTCCTGAAAAGGAAACTGGAACTCGAACAATGGAAACCTTAATAGTCTAATTCTTTAATACCTCCCTCGCGAAGTAAGTAGGTACGTCACAGTGGTAGGATGCCCACCAGTCCACCAGTCCCTAGTAACGCAAGCTCCCATTCCACGAATTTCCACATGGCTCTTGTCTTGTAATAGTGCAGATTGCAGCCAGCACAACACCTCTTGCAAATGGATGCATGATGTATGCTCACACAGCAAACCGCAGGTCTATAGCTTCCACTGCCCATCATGTTCTTTTAGATACAAAACTTGTATACACACAACGTCAACACTACACACTCCACCTATGCAGGGCTGTCGACAGGGCTTTTCGCATGGCTGAATAACAAGCTGCACTCAAACCTCTCTTTGTCAAGCAGTCTGAGACAACCACAGCCAGCTCCTTTGATCCTTCGACAGGGAGAGTTGCACCAATACCAATACCAATACCAATACCAGGTATTAGGTATTAGGTATTATGGGTATCTCTACTATATACTCACTATTATATGATACTACCTTCTCTTGGATAAGCCATACTATTTTCTCAATTGATTGTTCCCCTTTTATTCGTACCAATATCTGAAAAAAAGACTTCTGGTATCCTTTATTGGATAAACCACTATGTTCTGAACCGATTCTACAATCCATATACAACATCCTTATCCAATTTCCACCTCCACAGCCACTTTATTTTAACTGTTTATATTCCTTGCCTTAGCTTTCTCTCTCTCTCTCTGCCTAGAATCTCACTTTTCCTGCCTAGCTCAACTTTCATTACATCACGTGACTCTGCCTAGATTTCTGCCTAA
>JAJLVY010000321.1:0-11698 GCA_030570475.1 Liangdongia dendrica
CTGATGGTTCTGTTGAAACAGATGTTGTCTCCCACATCACCACCACTGGTTCTGATGGTAAGCCAACTACTGAAGTTACTACATATGCTGTTTCTACATCTACGGTGGTTGATGAAACTACAACTGTTATCACTGTGACTTCCTGCTCACACACTGTTTGCTCAGCTGTCCCAGTTACCACTGGTGTGACAGTTGTGACTGCAACCGAAACTGGTGTTATAACTACTTACACCACTTATTGTCCATTAAGTTCTGAACCAGTTATTGCCAAGGCAAGCACTGTTGTGTCTATAACATCTTGTGAAAATGATAAATGCAGTGTTGTTCCTGTCACAACTGGTGTCACGGTTGTTACAGCTACACAATCAGGTGTTGAAACTGTTTACACTACATACTGTCCACTAAGCTCTGCAGCAGTTTCTGCTGTACCAGTTACGTCTGTTTCACCAAGCCAAGAATCGGTTAGTACTACAGTTGTTGTTGGTACTGTTACGATCACTACAGCTGTCCCATGTGAATCTACATCCACATTTGTGAATGAAGAAGGTTCCACTTCTGCTGTTGTTGTTTCCTACTACCCAACCACTGATGCCGAAGGCTCTGTCGTTGTTGCTAGTACCACAGCTCCAGTTCCAGCTTCTGAAGCTCCAATTGCTACTACAGTCGTCATTGGTTCCACCACAATTTCTACATCTGTCCCATCTGCTGTTACCAGTGCTGTTGTCAATGAAGAAGGTTCTACTTCTGCTGCTGTTGTGTCTTACTACCCAACTACTAACGCAGAGGGTTCTGTTATTGTTGCATCTACCACAATTCCAGTTGCAGAAGCTCCAGTTACAACTCCAGCTACTGCATACGCACCAAGTGTTTCTGCAACCGGGTCCGCTACTGCAAGTATTTATGAAGATTCTGCATCTACAAAGAGTTTGAGTGGTTGGTTGTTCTTCCTATCATCTCTTTTATTTGCTTTTGCTTTCTGATTTAATTCTCCCCTTTCCTTTCTTTTGTTTATTCTGTTTGTTCTTTGTTTGGTCTTCCTGAGGCCTTATTATTTTGATTATCCTTTTGCATACTACATTTTACATATCCATTTTTTTGACAACAGCAGTCCACTTTCGGGTTGTTAGTGGTTTACAAAAAGGAGTTGATTTCGACTTTTTATTATAGTTGCCTTTTTATATCTGGTCTTGTACGATTTCGTGAGATCTACAAAGATAATCAAATTGTTAATTTATTAAAAAAAAAATCTCCAAAATCGTAGCAACTGGCCTAATTAATTAATGATCTTGTAGCCACTTTATTGTCTGGTTCAAAAAGTCGGCATATATTTCTTCAGACTCAATGGCAATCGAATGACGAGCATTTTGGACTCTGACCAGAGTCTTATCTTGGACAGGGATGTTTTGAATAAACTGTGCTGAGCCTTCAATCCAATTGATTTTATCATCTATACCATGAAAGATCAACACTGGCACAGTAAAAGATTTAACGTACTTTTCATTTGTTAATTTTTCACCACGGGCCATAAAGTCATGAATTTGGCGCAAAGAGCCCAACAATGGGTTGATCACCTGATCTGTCGAGGCAAATTTGAAGAAATCTTTATCGCTAGTTATGAAATCGCTCTGAAGACCAGTATCTAGTCTGTAGTGTGGCCAAACCTTCATTAACCAGGAAGCTGTGGTGAATAAAAATTTGCTTGGCTTTGTACTTGGATGTAATAGCACCAAAGGGCCAGTAACAACGATACCGTGCACCTTATCCTTATACTTGCCGTGTACACCGTAGTTCAAGCAGATACCACCACCCATGGAGTGACCCATGAGGAAGAATCTTGAAGTTGGTTTATCTTTAATCTGGTCCAGATTGAGCTTGATAAAGTGGTCCAAGTCATTGAACGTGTGGTATTCATCAGTGACACCCTTTTGTTTCCCTGGAGAAGTGAGCCCAGCTCCTCTTTGGTCATAAAAGTACACTTCGAACCCAGCCTGGCTCAAGTGATCAAATAGCCTGATGTACACCTTGGAGTATTCAGAAAAGCCATGTAAGAATAATACACGACCTTTGTAGTCGACCCCAGATGGCAATGGCTAAAATGTGTGTTAGTTAGTATATTCAGCAGTAACAATGTGATAGATAACAATGCGATGTACATACCCAGAATGTGGTGATGAAGTCAGCCCCATTGAAGGAGACCTTTCTCTCCACAGGGATACCCGCTGGTTTATATGGGTATTCAGTAGTAGCAGTAGTAGCAGCAGCAGCAGTGGAAGACATTAATGCGTTTGGAGAGTGGAGTCAAGATGCAGGAGGACTACCTTTTTTCCCCTGTTTTTTGGTGATGCAAGAAGTCAACCTGGACACCTTTTTTTTTTCCAACAACCAGACAGAAGAGCTGGAGAGAAGAGCTGGAGAGAGACAGATGAGCTCAGCAAAGATACTGAAGGACTGTGCTGCCGTAATGAGGCGGTACACACAGACGGACCAGGCGCCAGCCGCCGGGCGGGAGCTCAGCGCTGCGGTGGTTGACCAGCTCAAGCAGCAGCAGAAACTGCCGCCGCCAAACATTTTAAAGCACAGAAGAAGAGCGCCTGCGAAGAGCGCCGCTCCAAACCTCTTACAGGTGTATGAAGAGAACTCCAAGATCAAGCTTGAGAGACTGAGCCGGATCAAGTATGCCGCTGCCATGGGAGATGAGGACCTGATGGAGACTGCAAAGTTCCATATGCGAGAGTTTGACAAGCAGCTGGGTGTCGAAAAGCTGAATAGAATGAAGAAACTGAAGGAACTGGACCGTATTGATACACAGGCTGCGCTGAGGGTCAAGGAGGAGAGCGTCAGACAAATTATCGAGCTGCTTGTGGAGGTTACACCAAAGGATAGTTCCAAAATTGCACTCTATGACGAGAAAAAAAGAGTCAAACGACAGATCCCCAAGGATGTCTACCATGAGATTCCAACAACCCCAAAGTTCAGTGAAGACCCAAAGGCTTTTGAGGATTACATATACATACTGACACACTCCACCTTCCACTACAAGAGCTCGTCAAAGTTGAATGGTATTATTCGTAAAATGCTCAAAAGTTTCTTTCACCCATTGAACCAAAACACAATCCACCTGAAAACTATCAATGCATATAATGATGTATTGCATTTCTTCACTAGACACTTGGATTTGAAAATGTGCACGGTGCTTCTGAGACAATTGAAACTAGAACAGGTTCATCCAAATGCCACAACAGTCAACATCATGTTAGCTGCAATGCTCAAGCTGAAGCGAATGGAACACACCGGTGATGTTTACACAATGTTTTACAACTATATGAATCTGTTAAAAAGATACAATGTGCCTGCTGATGTGGTCACCTGGAATATCACCTGGTCATTCTTGGATTCAACACTGGCGAAAAAAATGCTTGTTGCGAAAAGACTTGAACTGAATGCACCAATCGACCAGAGATTTATCATGGCAGTGCTGAATTATTTGAGTGATGAGTTGAATGTCCCAACATCAAATTTGATCGAATTGATGAATGAAACAAACCTCAAACAGAATAAGAATACAGCCAAGTTGTTGTTAAAGAGTTATATGAAATATCCCACCAGTAATGAGGTTTGGCCTTTTGTTTTCAAAATTGCAAAGAATAAAGACATTGAAATGGACACCGAAATGCTCAACATTATTCTTGCAAAGTATTCGGAATTAGGGAGACCTGATATGACTCTGGCTATTATGAACACTTTTAGAATAAGGTTTAAGGTGAATCCAAACCAGGATACATATAGCTTATTGTTTAAAAGTTTTTCTAGAAAAGGATTTTGGAAAAATAAGATCCCAGCATTAAGAGCTTGCTACCACCAAATGCTCTTGGATATTGGGTATAACAGTACTGGAAACTATTGGTTAGAGCGTATCACTTCAAGATACAAGGCATTCAGAAACGTTAATGTGCGTTTAAAGGACAAGCTTTCTGAGCGTGAGGAAAGAATACGTTTATATTTCAGAGACTTTTATTGGAAAACAGATGAGCCCATTGAAGCCTTGGACAACCCAAATGCTGATGCTGATTTTATAAGCACTTCAAAGTTACTTGGGTACGATACATTTATTTATACCAGACACACACACAGCACTGAGGAGATAGATCCAAGGAATCTCGGTGCATTGAAAATCCGCAAGAAACGAAACATCAACGCGGTGTACAGAGAAGTACAAAAGAATGTGCCTTACATCGAAGACGAGAACCAGGCATTGAAGAATGAGTTGAAAGCAAGAGGTATCATCCAGTAAACATCTACCTGCATCACCATTAATGAAACATTACCACTTTTGTTTACATAATAGAGGGTCTAACAAGGCTCACACTATCACTACATATAGATTAATGAGATTATGAATGGAAAGAAGGTCCCCCACACAATGTAGTTTCTATATATATATATATTTATATGTTATGAGACACATATGATACATGTTTCCTCAACATATCTGGATATTGTCTATTTAAGTATATATCGAGTGTCTGATTGGATCTCTTTTTCTCCAGGTGTATCAAAGCAGATCAACTCTTTGCATGTGCTTCTCTTGCTCTCTTGGCCATGGCTTTCCCAACACATCTCAGAATACAAAATAGAACAATATTGTTAACGACGAACCAAGCAACTAGAACCCCAAAATCGATTCCAAGTTAACCTTTCCAGAGATCTAAAAAGATGACTTTGAAAATCTCATTTGAATGGTGAATAGGCATCATGTACCCATATCTGTAAAACTTATTAACCAAGGCCAATACAATAACAAGACATCCAAGACGGAAACAAATGATCAAAGAGTGCTTCAAGATTGTTAATCGGAAATGGGTAGTTGATTCATGGAAGCATCCAATTTTTGGGGTTCTAGTTTCCATTGGTTGTATATATTGTTTGGGATCCTTGACCACGACTTGCCGTTGTGGGTTCATTAACATTATGAATTTGCAGTATTCCACATCCATGTCGTTCTCTCAAAAGCGATCTTAGAGGCTTTCATGATATTTTAAAGAATTTCTTTGACGTTTAAGATTCAACTCACTTCAAATGTAAACGGAAGTCAAAGCTTGTACTACTACTACTACTACTACTACTACTACTACAAGTTCCTATTGTTGCTTCTCTATTTTATTGAGTGCTGCTGTAATTACTGGAAAGTTTTCAAAACTTCGCCAAGTGACTTGATACCACCAACTATTTCCTCGACAGTCAAATAACTGACACTTAGTCTGAAACTAGTACGCCCCCAGTCACGGATATCACCAGTGACTTCAAAGAACTTGCCATTAGCAAGGATAATGTCTTTTTCAGCTTTCACAACTTCCCCAACCTTTTCAGCATCATACTGTGATGGAAGCGTCACCCAGACGAAATAGCCACCACCATACCCATGAGCAACTGTGCCCTTTGGCAGATACTCGTAGATAGCAGCCTCGAGTGCATGGGCTCTCTTGGAGTATTCGGTTCTGAAGTTGTTGATGATCTTGTCAACGGTGCCGTCTTGCAAGATGGTACCAATGACCATGGCATTCAACTGAGAAGGAGAACCACCACTCACGTTCGCACCACCTTGGCATAGCTGCCACACAAGCTTTTCGTTCACACTTTCCTGGTAACCGACTCTCAACCCTGGTGCGATCAGTTTGGAGAATGTGGAGTTGCTGATTGTGTTACCATACTCGTTAGTGTACGATTCCCTGTCCAGATGTGTCATTCTTGGTAGTGGGGTTGGGAGTTTGTCCAATGGCTGTGTGTAGTCCAGCAGGTCATAAACATCATCTGTGATGACGAGCAAATCGTGTTTTCTAGCCAGTTCAATCAACGCCAGTCTGTTTTCTAAACTATATGTTTCACCACCTGGATTTGAAAACGATGGGATACAGTATAGAACGTACTTGTACACCTTTTTGGGAGTCTTTCCAGGCTGGTTGATAATGCTCAAATCCTTCTCGTGATCTGAAGGGTCCTGCGCATCAAAGTATTTCAACTTTTCCTCCAGTTGCTTCAAGTCAATTCCACCAGCAACCTCATCGATCCCAGTCATTTTACCATTGAAACCTGCATCAATAAAAGTCTTGTTGACCAAGAAGTATGTAGGAGTGATCAAGAATGCCTGTCTCGTGTAACCGGTGTGTGCCAATGTTGTCTGGGTCAGGATGTTCATAATACCATAACTAGCACCGGCCGTCAAGTTGATGTACTCTGCCCTGGTGGCCGCTTTGGCCTTGATCACACGGTTGCTGAACTTGGCAATCTCTTCACGCACCCATTTGGCACCGTCATCAGCACCGTATGTCAGTGGATGTCTGTTGGAAGGGTCCTTATCGTAGTCTCTTGGGTTCAGCAACAGCTTGGTTGTTGCCTCGACAATCTCTCTGTTTGGGAATAGGAACTCTGAGGGGTGGCCTTTGAAGAAATTGACACCACTCATGCTTGTGTGTTGGTGTGTGTTGGTGTGTGTTGATGACTGTAGTGCTATCTTCGAGTGGTTGATGTTGGTTTTTTACCCAGAGCTGTGGAAGATCCACAGTCAATATCCGACTCTCGAAGACAGCCATTTCTTGACTCGACAATGAAGGAAAAAAGGGTTGATCGAATGAAGAGTATGTAGACAGTCTGTAGATAGTCTGTAGACAGTCTGTGTTGCACCGGTTTGTAGAATTTCTACGAGTTTCATTGGGTATTTATTCTCTATTTCTCTAATATCTCAAGCTGGATTGAAACCAACAACGTTCTTTGGTCTATATGGCTCTTCCAGGTACTTGATTTCCTCATTTGTAAGCTCCAGTTCTGTTGCTGCGATTGCATCGTCGACTCTTTCTTCACTGCTCAACCCCAAGATTGGATTGCACCCTTTACTGATGACCCAGGCTGTAGAGATGGCAGCCATGGAAACACCTCTCTTGGTTGCAACTTGCTCAACTCTGTTAATGATCTCCTTGTCTTCCAGCGTAAGCTTATCGAGTCCCAAGTTCTTGAACTGTGGGTCCGATAGGTGTCTATCTGTAGTTTTGGAGAATGGTCTTGTCAAGACACCTCTAGAGTTTGGGGACCATGGAAGCAGACCAATGCCGTGCTTCTTTGCAAATGGGATCATCTCACGCTCTTCCTCACGGTACAGCAAGTTGTAGTAGTTCTGCATGCCGATGAATTTGTGCCAGCCAAACTTGTCAGCGGTGAATTGCAGCTCTGCAAAGTCAGTGGCCCGCATGGAGGAGGAGCCAATGTATCTCGTGAACCCCTTGTCAACGACGTCATTCAGTGCCTTCATGATCTCTGTTGGTTCCACCTGGCTATCCAACCGATGGATTTGCAACACGTCGACATAGGTGCCCAGTCTCTTGACACAGTTCTGCGCACCATCAAAGATATGTTTTCTGGAGAGCCCCTGTGAATTGATGAGGTCGACAGCTCTGACACCTGGCCCAGACTTGCCATGTCTCAGATCCAGGTCTTCGTCGACGGGGCCAAACACTTTGGTCAGAATGACAACTTTATCTCTCTTGATGTTGTACTTTTGGAGGAATCTGCCCAGTAGCACCTCAGAGTATCCATTGCTATAGATGTCTGCGGTATCGTAGGTTCTGATACCGGCATCATACGCTTTTTTCAAGATTCTGAATATCTTGTCCTCCTCTTCTTCGACCCATTCTGCCCATGACTTCTTGCCGTAGGACATGAACCCAACGACAACTTTGGAGATCTTCAATCCAGATCTACCGAATCTGTTCCACGCAACTGTTCTGGTGCTCATCAGGGTTCTGGTTCTGGTTCTGTTTTATGGTTCCTAGCTCTGTTTTATGGTTCCTGGTTTAACAATATTTGTATTTTTTTAAACTTACAGTGCCAAAGAAATATTCGTTAGATACGTGTAGATGTTATATACATGTGATGGATGGAGAGTCTCTCTTTTAACAAGGCTTGTACTGCTCCAGCTTGTACTGCTCCAGCTTGTACTGCTCCAGCTGGGCCTGCTCTGTCGTTATTATTTGTTCGTACAGGTCCTGTGGCAGTTTGTAGTCTGGTATGGACGAGCAGTTGTTCAGCAGCGAGGCAATGGCGCTCCACGAGTTTGATTCAGCCAGTACCGAGACAAGCATGTTCATCGTTCTGAATGAGCTGATCTTGTACTCCTTTGCCTTTAAAACCTTTAGTAGTCTTGAAACGCCCGATGCACTCTTGTTCGCTTTGGCACCAAGCGCAATAGAAAAGATGGTGTCGTCATTGACAAACTTGCTGATAAAGAGGTACTCTTCGAGCAGCAGCAAGATGGTATCGACAGATCCCGCTGAGCAGTACTTGCTTACAAGCAATGACAGCAGCAGTGGTTTCAGTGCCTCGTTCTGTTCTTGAAGCATCTTGGAACAGATATCATTGCTATTTGTGTCCACGCGAGGCTCAACGACAATCTTGTCTCTCAAGTGCTTGAAGTCAACCATTTTAAACGCCAGATTGTGACTTTCTGAAGCCTTCTGCACCAACTCCCAGCACTCCTCAAAAGTAAATGGCCCACCAGCATGTGCCTCAATAGAACTCACAACCATTGTCTTTATTAAGCGTGGAGGCATCGAGCATCTCTGTCTGGTGTCATCTAACAGAGACCCAATCTCTTTGACATACAGCTTCTTGATATATGTGTGCTCTGAATACACCTCAGCCACCTTGGCAATTGTGCCATTGTCCAGGTATGTTCGTTTAATGACAGACTCGTGCATACGGCCCAAAAGCACGCCTAATCTCATATCAGCTAGTCTTGAAACCAAAGGATTTGTAACTCTTGGATACAGCTTGTATTTAGACTTCGCGCAGTGGTATAGGTTGGCAGCCTCTTCGACGTGGCCAATGTATAACAGCTTGTGGATAATCTCTTCGGGAAGAGCTTCATCAACAGGCTTGCCTTGATTAATAAAAACCATTGTTGCAGTATATGCCTTCAAAACATCAAACTCAAACAGAGACCAGAGGAACAGGTTTCTCGATAATATCTTGGATTGCTCCTGCGTGAGGTCTGGCGATTTGTAAATGTATAGCAGTCCAGTGGTGAACTCTTTGTTGTTCTGGTATCTCGCAACCAGCTCTCGCAGATGCTCCTTCAAAACAGACCCGTCTATGCCAGACTGCTCACACGAAAGTAGGCTCTTGTGGATGAAGGGTATCACCTCTGTGAGATCCATCTTGCTTTTGTTCTTGGCCGCACGCTCCACTTCTTCAACGATCTGGGGCGTTGGTGGACACGCCTTTATGGCCTTGTGCGACACCAGACGTCGGGACCTGCTTCCAGCAAACACACACCGCGAACACACAGCACCACTGCGACTCCCAAACACTCTTAACATGGCAATACAAACTCAGCTCCAGCTCCAGCTCCAACTCCAGCTCCAGCTCCAGCTCAAGTCAGTTGTTTAACTTTTGCAGAAGAAGGATTACATAATTCCAGGTCGCGATGGGGTTTAAAAATTTTCCAACAGTTGAAGCTCTCGAGACAACGCCAGCAAAGGCAGCAGCGCAGCACGTTCGACATGTTCAGAGCATCGATAATACGTGGGACCAGGGCAGTACGACACTTCGATTGAGAATGTTTCAATGCAATGGAAAAGTTCACTAACGGCAGTGTGTTTTTTTTTTAGGTTCGCTTTACCCCAAGATTCAATGGGCTGGTTAGCAACAAGTTCACAGCATTGCAAGCTGCTCCACTAGCACAGGTCAGATACAGCTCCTCCGCTACTGACACTGCCACTGCCACTGAAACAGTCGCTAGTACGACATCAGAAATCCAAGAGCAGTTGCCATCCTTTGACAACGTGGTGGACACTGTTTCTGCAGTCAGCCACCAAGCCATTGGCGAAGCTTCGCTACACTTTGGCTATCTACAATCCATTGGCTTGGCCAAGACGTGGTGGTGGCCAGCAGACTTCATCCAGCACGCGTTGGAAATCGTCCATGTCACCACGGGCTTGCCATGGTGGGCTACAATCGCCATCACGACTCTAGTGGTGCGTACTGCATTATTCCCAATCTATGTGAAATCCTCAGACACAATGGCCAGAAACGCCAGAATCAAACCACAGTTGGACGAGATCCAGGCTGAGATCATGGCATCGCAGGACATGGCCGAGACACAGACTGCCATGCTGAAGCGTAAGAGGCTCCTAAAGGAACACGGCATCAAGAACCGTTACTTGGCTGTCCCAGCTCTGCAAATCCCACTGGCTCTGGGGTTCTTTGGTGGTATTCGTCACATGTCCAACTACCCAGTCGACGGCTTCACCAACCAGGGTATCCTGTGGTTCCAGGACCTGTCCGCTACGGACCCATACCTGGGCCTACAGTGTTTGTCTGCTGCTGTCATTATTGGGTTTATGAAGCTGGGTGGTGAGACTGGTGCCCAAACTTTTACTCCACAGATGCAAAAGGTGTTCACCATCCTGCCTTTGATCTCCATCCCGTTGACTTCTGGGCTGTCTGCCGGTGTCGTGCTGTACTTCTTTGTTAACGGTGCGTTCTCTGTCGTCCAGAGTGCCATCTTGAAGAACAAGGCATTCAGAGAGAGATTTGGCATCGCTGCCACTGTCGCACCTCCTCCTCCAGACCCAAGTAAACCACAACTGGGTGTCTTGGACAGTTTTAAGGAACAGATGAAGAAGGCTAGAGACAATGCTGAAAAGAGAGCAATGACTAGAGCCAAGGAGCAAAAGAATGCTGAACTCGCAAAGAAAATGAGAGGCAACTCCCACATCAGAATTGTCAGTAAAGATGATTTGCTAAACAAGAAGTGAAGTTCACACTGAAACTTGTACATAATAAATAGTTCAAACAATTTATATAAAGAAAACTGATAATACAGGTTTTATTTAATGATCCCCATGCATTCCATGAGCTGTGTAAATCAACATATATCGTGCCTCTTGTAGTTTGCACTACTCTCCTTTGCAAGGGCAAAGTATAATAAAGTCCATATTCTTTGGCACCGCACCGCATAATTCAAAAAGTCAAACCAACAACAAAAACAACAACAACAACAACAACAGCAGCAGCAGCAGCACAATTATGTATTTCATCTCGCCTATCTTTATGAGGCTTAGTTAGCTATGTTAAGATTTCTGAGGAATCATTACTCGAGAGAAGATTGCAGCGCAGTTTATAAAGAAAAGAGTGAGTTTAATAGCAAGAAACAAGTTACTGTCATTACTATCGAGCCAGAAGATGCTTACCAAATTAAGCTGGAACAGATTAAACTTGGCATTGAGTCAACAAATCATAATAAGATGTTCAAAGACAAAGACCCAGTTGACCAACGATTCAAGCGTGTTGTTGTTAAAGTTTATGATGTGCAGCGCACCAGAGTTCGCATAATAATCGAGTTCTCTTATTTTAAGCCACCGATATATATATATATATATAAATGACACACTAGAGATATTGGATACTAAAAAGCCTGAAGTATACAAGCAAAATGTGTCACCAAGCAGTTGATCATGGGGTTGTTCAATTGGAGGTTGTTAAAGAAGATGGTGGATATTATGCGAATGGCCAGTCTGTGACCTTGGGTTTTATGGAATACAGGAGAGTAATATCCAATGTAACGACACATACGAAGGACAAGTCTGGTGGTTTCCTCTGTAACTTTGGGTCATCCATCAGCTTGGTATTGGCTGTATTGGCTGTATTG
>JAJLVY010000322.1:0-11673 GCA_030570475.1 Liangdongia dendrica
ATTCTCCAGAATAGTAACTTCGCTGAACTTGAAGAATTACTGGGCTTCTTTTCAGTGTCTCCATGACCCAACCACAGTTTCTCAACAAGGCCCTGATGTCGGATACTATTATCGTTCTGCAATCTTCACATTTGATGATGAGGATCGCTGAAAAGGTTAAGGAACAGTATCAGTTGTGTCATCCAGCTACAAATATTCAATTTAATTCAATTCAATTCATGGCAATGTTAATGTTTTTATATTATATTGTAAACTGGGAGAATTCAATGCTTCTTAACAACACCAGATGCATCAGATTTGGATAAAATGTACTTTTTGTAATCGTAAATAGTACCATCAAACTTCTTAACGTTACCTTCTTCACTAACCCAGATTTCGTTACAAACATTGTCAATGACAGAAACATCATGCGAAACCATCAAGACACCACCCTTAAAGTTGTTTAGAGCAGTACTCAAAGCATCCAAACCAGCAGTATCCAAATGGTTAGAAGGTTCATCAAGGATCAAGATGTGTGGGTTACTTAGACACAAAGAGGCAAATGCAACTCTGGACTTTTGACCACCAGATAGAAGTTGCATTCTTGTTAAACCCAATGTACCAGTAATACCAAAGGAACCCAAATGACGTCTGTATTCTTCATCAGTCTTACCAGGGTATTTTTGAGACATCCAATCAACTGCGTTCAACGTCAAGTCCATAGAGTCCACATGGTGTTGTGCAAAGTAGCCGATTCTTAGACGTGGGTTCTTAGAAACGTAACCCTTTAGCGGTTTCAAGTTGTCCATTAGGATCTTCAACAATGTGGTCTTACCACAACCGTTAGCACCAACGACAGCGATTCTAGACTCCATTAGGATACCCAATTCGACATTCTTCAACAACAAATCGTTTTCAGAGTAACCAAAAGTGACTTCTTTTAGTTGTATAATTGGAGGAGATAGCTGTTCTGGGTCTGGGAACTTGAAACTGATAACCTTGTCTTCTTCTGGTGGTTCCAATTTAGGCAATTTTTCCAATTTCTTAATACGCGATTGAGCTTCTGAAGATTTAGCAGCGTTGTATCTAAACTTGTCAATAAACTGTTGCAAGTGTTCTCTGTATGCCATTTGGTTTTCGTATTCTCTTTGGGCGTTTTTACGTCTTTCTTCCTTTGTATCGTAAAAGGAGTCAAAGTTTGCGCCTCTGTAGTAGTCCAGTCTTTCAGAGTGTTGGTGGATGATATCAGTAGCAACTTCGTTCAAGAAAGCACGGTCATGGGAAACAACAAAGACGGTTGCAGGGTATGTTTGCAAGTAGTTTGCCAAGTAGGTGATGGATGGGACATCCAACATATTGGAAGGTTCATCCAGTAGCAACAGATCCGGTTTACAAAACAAGGCTCTAGCCAAACTTAATCTCATTCTCCAACCACCGGAGAAGGAGTTTGTTGGTTTTAGTTGAGCTTCTCTTGTGAAACCCAAACCGAACAGGATGGAAGCAGCTCTTGCTTCGGCCTTGTCAGATTCCATTTCGTACAATTTTTCAGAAATTTCTTGCAAGTGAGCCTCCAAGTCATCACGCTCGTTATCCAATTTCTTAACTTCCAAACTCTCCTCGTCGAATTCTGTTCTTAAAGTTTCGATTTCAGCGATTCTTTCATTGATTTTCTTTTCTTCACCCAGCAGGTTTTTTCTCCAGACATCGGCATCCAAGACACTCTGTATAGCTGTGATTTCCGAACCTCTCAATTCTTGTTCGACATGCAAGATTGTGATATGCTTTGGGACGTTCAATTCTCTTCTTGACAGTGCTCTCAATAGTGTAGATTTACCGATACCGTTCTGACCGACCAAACCGTATCTGTGTCCATAACTTAGGGTCAATTGAGCATCACTCAAGATTCTCTGGCCATCACCAACGTACAAATCAAACGTGTCAATCTTGATATCTTTGGATTTACCGGCACCTGAGCCAAACTCGATAGGGTTAATTTTCAAGAAGAATTCATCATAGTTTTCCGCATTTTCAGCATTTAGTAGTTTCGAAGCTTCATATTTAACAAACTTGTTATTTCTTTTGGCCACTTTGGCAGCGATTTTCTTTTCAGCCTTTTCCAACTTTTTCTTATCAACTTTAGACTCGACATGACGACCAGCATGCTCAATATCTCTTGTGACACCAAGCAAGGCCAAACTGGTATTGATGTTTCTCTTATTTGCATGGGTTTTCAACAAGTTGATATCTAGCAGTCTTTTTGAAGTATCACCGGTCAATTCCAATTTTGCTTGGTTTGCTTTCAACTCAGCATCCAGTTTAGAAACCAAGCCACCTGCGAGTTTGTCGATCTTGGCTTCATCACCACCAGCATTTTTCAACATGTCAGAAATGAATTGGATTTCTTGTTCAATGTTGAGCTGTTGACTCAGGACACTATCTGTAGTAGCGAGTTCGATATGGTTGATGTATCCAACAGCATAGTCAGCGATAATTGGGTCAATGGAAGGGACCGATTGACGGACCTGAAGACCAATGTTTGACATTATCCTTTCTTTTTTTTTTTTTTTTTGCTTTGTTTCAATTGGTACACTGATATATATGTTCAATATTGAAATAAAAAAATTTCGGGTTGGGGTCAAACAACGGTACAGCCACTCCATCAACACTCAAAACTCAAAACTCCCATTTCACTATTTAATAAATAAATAAATAAATAAATAAACTACAATACTATATATATATATATAGTAAGAGTATAAGTATACAGTTACAATGGGATTATATATGTGTGTGTGTCAACCATAGACAGAGACAGATGTAATTTATCACCGTTTTAAGAAAGGTATACCCGCGAATCAGTTTTATAAAAATGCACAAAATTTTCGTGCTTTGAAAAAAAAGTTGAATTCGTAGAAGAGTAAGAATAAGAATAAACAAATAAACAAAAAAACCAAACCAAAAATGGGATTTTTCAGCAAGAGCGAAGCGACAGTCAAGGAAGCACCAAACAGAAGCAAGAGAGAACACTGCTGGGACGCCCGTGACGTGTACTTTGAATGTCTAGACAAGATCAACGTTGAGAATGCGCTGGACGAAAATAACCTTGCTGCTATTGCAAAGAACTGTTCCAAGGAGGAGGTGAACTTTGAGAACAACTGTGCCAAGAGCTGGATGAAGTACTTTAAGGAGAAGAGGGTTGTTGACTTGAAGAAGGAGAGATTCATGAAGCAGATGGAGGAGCAAGGTGGCAAGCAGTTGCCAATTCCACTATCGAGAAAGTGAGTGGCATCTTTGCTTATTTATTTTACTTTCATTTCATCACCATCACAGATGGCTGGCGGGGGCAGCTAGAGACCCAGACCCATCTCTTTTACTTGTAAATATACAATCCATTACAAATACAAATACAAATACAAATACCCAAATACCGAATTCAAGGGAAGCAATCTGTAGATGACATTCTGACAGAAGACGAGAGACAAGATAAGAGAGAAGACAAGAGACAAGACAAGAGACAGGTGTTCTGTGACATTCTTCTTGCAACTCAACTCCAGTGCTACCACCAAAAGATGTGACAACAACCATCACGGAGGCAGCCAATCAGCCAATCACAGCGTGGTACAGCTGTATGCTTGTTTTAGTTTTATGCGTGTTGCATCAGATCTCCAGATGGACCCATGCAGATTTGAAGAGGATATTTGTTTGTCTGTTTGTTTGTTTGTTTGTTTGTTTGTTTTAGCAAGGATTTAATAGTTAATAGTTAGTAGTTAACACAGAGAACACCAGTAATCTGTGGATGTCACTACACCATACACTTGTATTTGACTGGATTGCTCCTCATCGCCCTTCTTCTTCTCCTTCTCCTTCTCCTTCTCCTTCTCCTTGTCCTTCTCTCCAAATCCGCAATGACCGGCTGAATAAATATTTTGACACAATTTGCATCTGCACATTTCTGCATGGCGAAACCAAAAAAAAAATGCTCAGATTTTGGGGGGAGCAACGACGAAAGCAAAGACAACCGAAAGGCAACCGAAAGGCAAACGAAAAGTCATGGAATGCGATGGAATGCGATGGAATGGAGTGCCCGATTCTCCCGCTGGCCAGAATCTAATATTTAAACCCTGGCGTATTCTTGATCTTGATCTCATCCGTAGGAATCTTTACTATACTGCAAAGCAAAAAGTTAGATTACACCTTTAACTGAAAGAATCACACACACACAAACAAACATGGCTGGTAACGAAGCTGTTGAGATAAACCCTGCAAACGTTGGTATCGGTATCACAGACCACGGCTCAGACTGGTACTGGACTTGTTTCTCCATCTTTGGATTGATGGCTTTATTGCACGCGGGCGCCTACATCTTCTTCCACAAGAGCAGCAAGAGCAGCAGCAACAGCAACCAGAGCAGATACAATGCTTTGCTACACGTTGGTCCATTGGCAGCAAGCGCCATTTTGACTTACTCCTACTTCACTTTGGCTTCAAACTTGGGTTGGACCGATGTTGAAACTGAATTCCACCACATTGAAATCGGCGACAACACTAGACAGGTCTTCTACGCTAGATATGTCGGCTGGTTCTTGGCTTGGCCAACATTATTATTGTCTTTTGAGTTGAACTCCTTGGCCCAAGACATTTTAACCAATAATGACTTGCTACACTTGGCCCAAAACTTGTTCCTACAAGTAACATCCATCGAAGTCTTTGTCATTGGCTTATTGATTGGCTCATTGATCACGTCAACCTACAAGTGGGGGTACTGGACTTTTGCAGTAACCGCCCAGTTGTTCTTCCTATTCACCTTCCTCTACCGCCAAATAAGGGTCAAACAAACTGGCTTGTTAACCAAAATAGCTTTGACTTTCTTCACTGTTGTGTTCATATTGTACCCTCTTAACTGGGGGTTGAGTGAGGGTGGTAATGTTATCCAACCTGACTCTGAAGGTGTCTTCTATGGTATTTTGGATTTAATTGAGTTCTGGTTGGTCCCAATTGCTTTGATCATTGACTCTAGAAAGAATGGCTCCTACATCATTGACTCCTCTTCCTCTCCTAAAGCAGATGACATTGAAAAGCAAGCGGTCCCAGATATCAGACATTCAGGTGAAACTGAAGTCAACAATGAAGTACCAACCCAATATACCCAAGAACAAACTGAAACCGCTTAATAAGGTCACTTCATGGTTTAATTATGTTTTTTTTTTTTTTTTTTTTTGGCAGGACTTTGGAAACTTAATTAACACTGATTTTATAACACAGTGCCCTTTCTTCCATCATGTTCCCTCGCCACTACGACTGTTCACGAAATAACGAAACAAATAATGAAACAAATAATGAAACTTATGCTATACACATTCACTTTAATTTTTTTTTAATCTAACATTAACATTTAATCCTTTTAAGAGTATCGATGTAGCCATTCATTCATTAATCCTATAAATGTTCCGGTGAGTATTTACTTTCCCGATTTGGCCAAACATCAACTATTTTCCGTTCTGTTTGAAAGGGATCTTATTTCTGCAATATCATAATTAGCAATCAAGCTCAAAGATCAACTTGGGATTTCCTCTTCCCAAGTATTCCGAGTATCATAAGCACCAGACCATCAGCATTTGCAGCTTAGTTGAGAGTACGAGAAACAAATTTGTTTTTTATATCAAGCAATGTTGTTCAAAAGACTGCAGCCGCCATCATCCTTACACACCATCACAAGACTAAGGCGCACCAGCTGTACAATCAACAGCAATAACAACACCAGTACCAGTACCAGTACCAGTACCAGTACCAGTACCAGTACCAGTACCAGTACCAGCACCCGCACCATCAAACCAATCAGGGTCAGATCCACCACCACAAACTACAAACCATTCTCTGATTTCTTGACAGATACGTACCAGAGAAAACATGACTACTTACGAATCTCAATCACAGAAAAGTGTAACTTGCGCTGCCTCTATTGCATGCCTGAAGACGGTGTCCCCCTACAGCACGAGTCTAAACTATTAACAACAGACGAAATAATAAGGCTCACGAAAATATTCGTTTCGCAGGGAGTCAGGAAGATCAGGTTGACTGGTGGCGAGCCCACAATCCGCAAGGACATTGTCCAGCTCGTTGACGCTCTTAACGCCATTGACGGTGTTGAAGAAATCTGCATCACTAGCAATGGGATCGCATTGCATAGAAAACTCCCACAGTTGGCTAACGCTGGGATAAGCGCTTTGAATCTATCCCTGGATACGCTACAGGAGGGCAAATTCGTCCTCATAACGAGACGTAACGGTCTATCACACGTTATGAAAAGTTTGGAAAAGGCGTTGGAGTTGGGGTTGGACAAGATCAAGCTAAATGTCGTTGTTATTAAAGGCATCAATGATGATGAGATCCTGAACTTTGTGAAGCTGAGTAAATGGTACCCTATTGATGTGAGGTTCATTGAGTACATGCCGTTTGATGGCAATAGATGGAACCTGGACAAAGTTATGAGCTTTAGAGAGATTTTGGACGCTATTGAATCGGAGCATCCACTTGTTGAGCCTATTGGTGCAAAGAATGGTGATACAGCAAAACATTATACAATCCCTGGCTTCAAAGGCCGTGTTGGGTTCATCACTTCTATGACTGATGCTTTCTGTGGTAATTGTACAAGGCTTCGTCTTACTTCAGATGGCAACTTAAAAGTTTGCTTGTTTGATAACAATGAAGTTTCACTAAGAAACATTATGAGAAGGGGCGCGTCTGATGGGGAGCTTTTGAATTTAATTGGTGATACCGTTAAAACCAAGAAGGAAAAACATGCTGGTTTGGATGTTTTGCACAAAATGAAGAACAGACCAATGACTTTAATTGGTGGGTAAGATTTTTTAGACCTAGTTGAATCGTTTTGCATATATTAACACTTTTGTTTTATTTTTAGGTAACTTGAAATTCCAGCCTTCTTCTCAAACCAGAATAAACCACAACATCAACCACAACCCCACACATGCCAGATTCTACAGCACAAAGCTGACCCATGTGAACTCGTCTGGTGAAGCAAATATGGTTGACATTAAAGACAAGGCGGTTACACATAGACGTGCAGTTGCAGTTGGACTACTGAAGTTTTCAAATAAGCTGGCTATTGAACAAATCGAGTTAAACAATAACAAAAAGGGGGACGTGCTCAGTGTTGCCCGCGTTGCAGGTATAATGGGAGTCAAGAAAACTAGCGAACTGGTTGTTCTCTGCCATCCACTACAAATTACGAAAATAAACATTGGAATCGAGGTTTTGCAAAACTCTAATGAAATTAGAGTTGAGTGCACTGTTGAGTGCAAAGGACAAACCGGTGTTGAAATGGAGGCGCTGACTGGTGTAAACATTGCCCTGTTGAACGTTTATGACATGTGCAAGGTCGTTGATAAAGAGATGTCAATCCATAGTATTCATGTTGTCTCTAAACGTGGTGGCAAGCATGATTTTGATCTTGCTTGATATCTCCACCTGAAGTGAGACAAGCCAGCTTCGGTTATGCTTTTCTTTAATAGCTCTCTCTGCAAGGTGCATGGGCGATCCCCCGGTAAGGTAAACAAATGGCTAATGTACCGAAGACATCCCCTCCATAATACGGGGTATGTGCACTGTTATAGAAAAATAGATTAGCTTTTTTTGGCTGACTGGAAACACACAATAGAGCTTGTTTCTGGGGTTTTCTGTTTGTTTCTTTTTATTACCAGGGACCCAATTCCCAGCCACCGATGAATCAAGCAGGGGTACAGACCCCCCATGGTTCAAAACTTCTATTTTTACCACTAACCTTATAACCTTAAATAGTATAAACGTATAAACATATAAACATATATCGGTATCGTTCCTGATCAATGTTTAGGTTCTGTGGGATCCACTGAGACCATAGCTACTGTTAAACTTTAACTCAAATGTAAATCTGAACACCCATCTTTTCATCATTATATGTTCTAATATTAGAAACCAGAATATTGCACCACACTGACAGCATCACGCAGCATCAACTGCACAATGATATGATATTACGAATATTACATCATTTGTTCTTCAAGAAAGGTCAGTTTCATTGTACAAGTGTTTAAAATTAGACATGGATGGCTTAAATTTTGAGACAAGCATATGATCAACCAGGTAACTATGTGGCTGGTAAAGCAGGTCCCAAAGGGGTCCTGCTGAAACTCAAAGTCGTCATAAACGACTAAACTAACACCGCAAGATAACCAATGAAACAATTCATGAAACAATTTGAGTCTTCCGCCTTAGCCCCTTGGCCATAAGATACGATCACCTCAAAACATTCAAAACATTCAGAGATCCAAGCACATATACTCATATACTCATATACTCATATACTCATCGCAAGACAATAATATAGTAACCACGGTAGTCAGACAGTCACTTTCCGAATTGGGTTAAATTAACTGTTGAATTGAAAAAATTCTCGCTTCTTTGCATGCATGCGTCATGCATGACGCACACTTTGTTTTGTTTTTTTTTTACAAAGTGACCGAAATAGAAACATAGTTGTAAGTCAGAGTATTAAGGGAAACTAATATTAAAGGAAGCAAATCCACGGTTTATGGACCATGCTGTCTTCATATTTTCTTGTATCCACAAATATATACACTCGCTTTACACACTTATTACAATGCAATTCCAAACTCTATTTGCTCTAGCTGTTGCTTCCATCTCCTCTGTCGCCTTTGCCGACTCTGAATCCTTTGGTTTGTTGGTTATCAGATCTGGTTCCCAATGGCACTTGTCCTCCATCGCTGAATCTTCCAATGCCTTGACTGTTGGTGGTGATGGCTTTACCGCTGTTGTTACTGACGACGGTAAGCTAAAGTTGGAGGATGGTAAGTACGCTCTAGTCCACGCTGATGGTTCTGTCGCACCAGACGCCACTGGTTCCAAAAACTTTTCCATCAAGGGTGGTTACTTGGCTTATGAAGGTTCCCAAGCCTTCTCTGTCGACTCCACCACCAAGGACTTGTTTGCCGGTTCCAAGGGTGATCCATTCGCCTTGAAACCAGTCAGCGCCTCCAAGGGTGTTTCTTACACTTTCCCAGACTACCCAGCTGCTGAATCTTCCGCTTCTTCCTCAGCTTCCGCTTCTTCTTCAGCCTCTGCTGCCACTACTCCAGCCCCAGCTTCCAATGGTACTGCTCCAGCTTCCAACAATACTGTTATCACCACCTCTGTCTTGCCAGCATCCTCTTCTGCTTCTGTTGTTCCACAAGACAATGGTGCTGCCAGATACGGTGCTGCTTCTGCTGGTTTGATTGCCGTTGCTGCTGCTTTGTTGATCTAAGTTTGTTGCTACTACTGATGGTATTATTTATAATAATTTATTTGATACAGACATACAGACATATGAACATAGACATAGACACAGACACACACCTTGGTTTTAATGATAAGGGTAGTTCATGAACAGACACTACAACACAACACAACACAACACAACACAACACTAATTACTATTACACAAACGAAACTCCCTTGGCTTATTTTATTTCTTCTAACTAAAACTAAAACTAAAACTAAAACTAAAACTAAAACTAAAACTAAAAACTAAACTAAACTAAAACTAAAACTAAAAACTAAACTAAACTAAAACTAAAAACCAAACTAAACTAAACTAAGCCCAAAGAACACACACCAACATGCAACGTAATGCATAATAAAAGGTAGATGAATGTAGATTAATGTAGGTGTGTATCTCTGTGGGAACTGGCATTCGAGAGGAGTGATCATTACTGCATGTTAATTACATCTTTTAAACCTTTAAACCATTAAACCATTACCTTTAAATCGTACATGTACACCATGAAGTTACATGAAGTTACTACCACTCATCCTCCAAGGCGCTCTGCTAGTGAGCGCTCTCCCAACAGGATAGCTCAAGGTCTCCTTGGTCGCATCAAAGAGAGTGCACCTTTCTACAGTACCTCTATTTATTTCAAAGATGATAGATACCTTCTATTAATTATTCAACTTTTGAATCTAATCTAAATTGTTTCTCTCATACACTGGCAACTGTAGATACTCATCCTGGAGATAGACTGGGTCCTTGGTGAACCCAAAGATCTTGTAGTATGCAAACGTCGAAGAGACGATGCCCACAAGAGTACCAGCGGTAACGTCGAGGTACGAGTGGCGATAGTCCTGCGTTCTGGAGATGGCGATAAAGACAGCCAGCATCTCAGGGATCAGCACGCTCAGCGACTTGTACACCTCCGTGTTTGCATTGAGGAACCCGATCTGGAAGCCCAACCACAGCGTCGCAAAGTTCATCCCTGTGAAGGCAAAGGACGAGTGTCCAGACGGGAACGACCTGAGCCCTTCGTAGAGAAACGCCTTGTCTCGCTGCGTGCAAATATCGAGCGTGTAAATGTTCTTACCAGGAACAATCTTGGTTGGGTCCGCCATGCACCTGGCCAAGAAGTCTGGACGTGGGTACCCGATCCAGTTCTTGAGCATCACAGTGACAAAAGCGTTGATGGCGAGCGCGTAGCCAAAGGAGAGGAACGTTGCATGCAAGAACTGGAAGCGGCCGCTCTTGAAGTGGGATGCAATGTTTGGGTGGCGCACCATCAGAAACACTGTGATGATGAGTGTTGGAACCAGCACTGTGATGAGCAGCAGCTGTAGGTCTGAAATGGTTTGGTTCGTGGAGTATGGGTACTGGAACTTTGTATTGGTGATGTCAATGTCTCTCAAGAAGGGCAGTGAGATCTTTTCGAATATCAGCGAGTACGCAATGAGGATGACGACTATCGCCCAATCCGCAATGTATCTGTGTATCGTCTTGATCATACTGTTGTGAATTGTTGTGGTTGTGACTTGTTAAATGTTAATGTTGTTGATGTTTATTATTTATACCTCTGTGTTTATTAAAAAAAAAACAAAAGAAATGGTTTATTTTTTAAAACAAAAAAAGCTTCATCTGAGAATCGAATGAACGTCAAAATGATAATACAATAATTTACATGTACAGTATATATTCATATATAATTATTATTTATATAATTATATATAAATATATGAATATAATTCTCTCTCTAATCTCTCTGATCTCTGATCTCTGATCTCTTCTCTCTCATTAAAATTAAATTAAATTAAAAAAAAAAAAACACACGTCATTTCCCTCTAACTACTTCATTAAAAGTACTTCTTAGATTCCTCACATGGAAATCATCAGGTTGAAAAGTTTCAAAGTTCACGTCATTAACATTCACGTCATTCATATTATGGGCTGAAGTTTGTGGTTTGGGAACAGCACAGAGCCAGATTCTCGTTTTGTAAATCTTGTACATCTCCTTGATGAGGTTGCGGAAGTCCAGTCTCGCGGTAGAGTAGTAGTAAAAAGTGAGCTTCTTTTGGTCAAACTGGTACTCCGAGCTTAGGATTGTCAGATTCCCACTCAAGTTTGGCAGGTTGGAGATCTTTAGCAGTGAGGTCTTGAAGGATTTGATCTCCTCCAGAAGTTTGAACTCCAGCCTCGACGCATCCTCTGCTGTGGCAAATCTGAGCACTTGCTTGGTTGGGATTTGGAACTGTGTCTCCTCATCCAAAATCCCCCGTCCTTGAACCAAATCATCAACTGTGTTTGAAATGTTGCTGTTGTAATTATTATTATTATTATTATTATTATTATTATTATTATTATTATTATTATTATTA
>JAJLVY010000323.1:0-11647 GCA_030570475.1 Liangdongia dendrica
TATAATAATATAATAATATAATAATATAATGCGGTACCAGAGAGGTACCAGAAAGGTACCAAAAAGGGGGTGTGCCTACCTAACATCAGTACACCATCAGTACACCATATTATAGTGCTATACCGATTACTATTATTATTACTATTACTATATTATATTACTACACTGACTGACACGTAGATCTAGATGTAGATGAATATCAATAGTATTGTTAAGAATATATGAATATATATATATATATATATGTATGAAGAGAACAACCCACAAACCACAAATCACAGCGACTTCAAACTGTGCACCAGGTACACCACAAACACCATCGCAACAACAGCTAGCCCCATCGCTGGGTAGAACGCACTCGTCATCGAGTGGCGATACACCAGCATCACCGCCTCCTTGTACTTCTCAGGCAGCCCATGCAGAATGTACGTCACATCGCTAATCAGCGTCTCTATAATCTCGCCCTCCTCAGTGCCAAACAAGCGGTGCAAGCCAGCATACACGTCAGACGTGTAGGTAGACAACGACACAGCCACGCCCAGCACATTCCCCAGAGATCGCAGCAGCGACGCAGAAGTGTTCGCTGCAGCCTGGTGTCTTCTTCCAGCCTTCCCCACAATGAAGATCACCACGCCCACGCCAAACCCTCCAGACCCAAACCCGGTAGTGATTAGCCCCATGATATAAAGCATCCTCCAATAGTTACTCGTACTCGTACCAGCACTATCAGCCAATGGAGGTGTGTTCTTCACGAGGGAAAACAGACTGACAAACCCACACAGCTGGATAAAGAACGCAACCAGCGAGCACAACACAGCAGCCTTCATCGTCTGCGCGTCTGTCTTGTGGAACCTGCGAATCACAAACCCACTCGCAAGCGACCCCAGCGCAACAGAAACCACACAAAACATGGTGTAGAAGCCTATCCGCGTGACACTCACGTTCTGGATGACCTGGAGGTATAACGGTGTCACAAACAAAATCATGTAAAGGTTCAGAGAACTCACACCATTAACCACCCCAAACGCACCGATCTGGCCCTTGATGAGGTACGGGTCGATAATCTTTTCAACCGCAATGTACTTTTCAATGAATAAGAACAGTGCGAGCGACACAATAAACACAGCAAGCAGCACAGCCCGCAGCTTGGTGCCCTCGGTGCTCACCAGGAATATAAGCGTGGAAATCACAATGTTCAGCATCACGATCCCACCGAAATCAATTCTCTTGAGGTTTTCCCTCGAGTACCGCTCAGCACCCTCTGGGACGTGCTCCACCTTCATCTCGAGCCGCGACGTCATGAGCGTCACCACGAGCATGTACGGCACCTGCAAGAAGAACATCATCCTCCACCCAATGGTCGCCACGCAGAGCCCGCCAATGGGGCCTCCCAGCATCTGCGCAACGCCCGACACGACGGTCCCGTAGCCAACAAACAGCGAGCGCTGTGCCAGCGGGACGTGGTCCGTGATGATGATGTTGGAGAGCGCGTACACACCAGCGCTGCCCACGCCGCTCAGTGCGCGCCCCATCGACAGCGTCTCCACGTCCTGGGCCAGGCAGGAGATGAGCAGCCCTGCACTGAACATGAGCTGGCCAAATAAAATCATGCTCTTGCGCCCCAGAATGTCGCTCGTCTTGCCGTACATCGGCTGGAACGCAGTGCTCGTCAGCAAGAAGCTCGTTGCGATCCACTTCACCTTGTCGCTCTGGTTGAAGTCTGACGCCATGTTGGACATAGTGGTTGACACGATGGTGCCGTCCAGCGAACACATAAAGTTTCCCATGTAGATGCAAATGATCCACCGCCTGAATGTGGGGCTGATTGTGAATTGGTTATTATTATTATTATTATTATTATCTTGAGTAGCAGTAGTAGTAGTAGTAGTAGTAGCAGCATCATCATCATCCTCACAATCATAGTCATGGAAAGAAATGTCGTTGTATCGAGAAGGACTATCCAGCACCTCACACTCCGTCACTGAAAAGTGTTCCTGGCTCAGGCTTTTCTTGCTGTGGTCCGCCAGACTCTCCAGCTCGAGCTCGAACTCGAACTCATCCTCGTGAGCCATTCTGGGATCTGCTATGTGGTTGACTTGGGGTTGACTTTAACTTGCTTATATGGCTGCTGTGATTCGATAACAACGAGATCAGCTCGTACTGTTCCGTAATGTCACTCTCTACTAACACCAACACACCCTCTGGTATATATATATATATATATCGTATATATATCTATATCTATATCTATATCTCTATCTTCTTTATAATAAAATTTTCTATCACCTTGATTCGATTACTGCTCCCAAAAGGGAAATAGCTAAAACGGGAGAGCTCTGGCTGCGTGTCTCTCTGGATCGAGCTGGAACGAACAGTGTGTTTGTGGTGAACTAGTGGTTAACTGGTGGTTAACTGGTGGAATCCATCACTCTGTAACTGTGCTGGGTCCGTAGCAGAGGTTAATACTAGAACAGAGTACAACAATATAGCGACATGGATGACACCCATTGTCTTGGAAGCGCTTTATCTTCTGGTACATTTGATTAGTAATTGATTAGTAATAATTATGTTTGGGTCATGTGACTTTAAGAGTATTACTCTTACTCTTACTCTTACTCTTACTCTTAGATTATTAGAAAGTTAATACACACGGATCAGTTAATTGCATGCCTTCCATGCCATGCATATGCTTTTACCTTCAAATCCAAAAGAAAAGAAAAAGGCACTCTCTACACTCTGTAGTTGTACCCAGTGTTCTCGGTCTGCCTTAATTAGGCACATATAAATAATAAGAAATAAATAAGAAATAATAAATAATAAAACGACTGCTGTGCCTGTGCTCACCTATGTTCACCTACACGCACTGGCATTCGCACAACCACCCCGGTGCCTTATTGGACCAACTAGAAACTAGACCAACTAATTATTACAGTGTCCTGCAATGCTCTTTTTTTTTTCTTCAAGTGCATCGATGCCCATGATATGTCCATGGCATGCCCATCCGTGCACACATATGCTCACTTGATGGCACCCAAGGGTGTGTGTGTGTGTGTGTGTATTAGAGAATTAAACAACAGTTCATTAAAGAGGTTCAACAAGGGTCCAGACTTTGGTTGTTTGTATCCTCCTCCTCCACCTCCACATCCACCTCCACATCCACCTCCACCTCTACTACCCACATGCAATGCATGTTCATCCAGCTGAAAAAGCGTTCTGCTTTCTGCTCTCTGCTTCATTGCTTTGATGCTCCACATACCAGTTAGGTCTTGGAACTTACTATTACCGCTACACTGCCCAAGTGACTTCCCAAGTGACTTCCCAAGTGTACTGTTCTGATATTTACGCTCGGTGTTCCCTGAGAGGTCTGCCGAGAGGTCTGCCGAGACCTCATTTTAACGAGTACATTAATGGGATCTCTCCCCACAGCTCTGCCCATCCCCGCCCATCCCCCTGCGTAAATTTCGGTCTGGACAACTGTGTCCAAAGTTTCCAAGTTTGGTTGGTAGCGACTGCCAAAGTAATATGTGAGTCAAAATAAAATAATGAAAGATAGCCATACTAGAGTCTGACCTCGAGCGACATATCACACCAACAAGTCACTAACACCAGGATGGACTACTCCTCCACATTCTCTGCAGAGTCCAATGTCTTTGACGACGCGCCAATACTGTCCCTCAAGCTAGAGTCCTACGCGAAGGAGGACCAAGCTTCATCGCCATCGCCATCGCCATCGCCAAAACACGGCCTGAAAGTTGTCCAGCAGAAGCCAAGTGATGAGACCAGTCTGGAGAAGACTGCCACTATTGTTCCACACAAGTCAAAAGTGCCCGCCATGGCTATTTACAAGTCTGTGCTGAACAAGATTGCTGGGAAGGACCGTCTGGCCAAGGTGCTTTACTACGTGCTGAGCCTGATCAAGCTCTACCTCACCAAATACAGACGCTGCATCGTCAACGAGAAGCTCGAAAACCTGTCTCTGGACCCACATCTGTTCCTCCAGGCGCCGCTGCGATACATCAAGGTGCTCACGCTGCTCAACTCCACCGTAATTGAAAAGAGCCTGTCGGCGGCAACCACCCAGCTCGCGCTGTTTCGCAGAATGATGAGGTTTGGCGGCACTGTCCACCGTGTCAAGGCGCTGCTCGTGCGACTATCCACCCTCGCCCAGCACCCGTCCTACAAAACACTCGAGCGCGACTGGCTCAACAACGCCGCCGTGAGCGACTTTGTGAACCTCTACTACGGCGTGTGCGACGAGCTCGTGCTGCTGTACAACGCCAGAGTGATCCAGAACCTCACCGTGCGCAGGATCGCGGGCCGCCACGAGGATTTATCCTGGGGGCTCGACATTGTCAATGGGCAGTACAACAACTGGACGAGCCTGTCGCGCAACAGGGAGCGCCAGCTGCAGATCCAGATCCAGCAGCAGGTGAAGCAGAAGGCAGTGCTGCTCTCCAAGAAGCTGATGGAGAACATTAACTCGTCGCCTGTGAGATCTCAGATCTGGCGCGAGTTCAACAACAGGTCGCCAATCAACAGCCAGACAAACCTAGACAAGGAGCTTGAGGTTCTGAGGTTCAAAGAGAGAGTGCTCTACATGGACATTGCGAGACTGACTTTTGATGCTGTGTGCGACAGCATTGACGTCTTTAAGCCCAAGCTGAACCCGCTGGTGTACTTGGTGGCTGGTACATGTTCTGGTGCCCTGGGTTTATCTAAAGTGTGGGTGCAGTCAAAGAAGGAACTGGAGGATGGCCAATAATAGACATTCAGGCTGTATATATATATATGTATGAATATAATAATTAACTTTATCTCTACAATCGAAGTATCTAATTGGAACATTGATTAGAAATATGACTATTCAGTTGGAATAAAACTGGTGTAAAAGATAATGTAAAAGTAAAACGAATGACTAGAATTGAAAACCTGAATGAAGAAAATGAACGACAGCCTGTATAAACGCCCCACCCTCCGATTAATATATTAATAATAAAAAATAGAATCCTTGATGTGATATGAAAACCTGTAAGATTGATATATGCTAATAGTATAGTAGGGTGGTACTGGAAAGCAAAAACGCAGATAATTAATAGCAAAATGTAGTGAAACCCGAAAAAAATAAAAACTATTGAATCGTGATCATGATAAACTTGAGTTGTATATGTTAAAAAAATAATGATGATGATGATGATGATGTGAAATGCTGTTGTTTTGTAATTCTATTTGACTGTTTTGTATAGTGTTGTATGAATGTGATATCGAATGACATGGAAGGAAGTGCCAGAGTGCAAGAGTGCAAGATCACTCTTAGATATTCCACTCGATCTTGCTGTGATCATCAACCTTTCTCAATATGGAGTCGGCAATGTCGTCAAACACCTTTTCGTTGATAACCTCATCCATAGGACCAGTGAATCGACCAGTCTTCTCGGCACAGCTCTCCTCAATCTTGAATAAAGGCGACACTGGTGTCATAGGCGTAGCCGCCGTGAGGTGCTGCTCCATGGACTCAAAGTCGCTCAAGCTGGAGACAGAGTTATCCCTTGTAGATGCAGCGTGGGTCAGGCTAGGAACCGGCGGCTGGGAAGCAGAGAATGGCGATGAAAATAGTGAGGATGAGGATGATAAAGATCCACCTGCTGTACCTGCTGTGAAGGATGAGGAGGACATCATGGTGGAGATGGACTTGTTTCTGAATCTAAACTTGGTGTTGTTGGCAGTGGATCCAGATGCTGACGCTGTAGAGTTCGAGCTATGGCTGTGCTGCAGAGGCTGAGGCTGAGGCTGGTTCTGCTGGTGGAACTCGTCAAAGTTTATCAGAGACTTGGATCTCTTTCTGTTGAGCGCGTTCTTGATCTTGGAGCCAAATGTACTGGAGCTTCTCGTCAGGTTGGAGGTGGACTCTGCGAGAGAGGATGTGAAGGAGTTGACAGAGGATGAGGAAGTTCTGGTGAGGCCGAGAGTGTTGACGGTCTCGGTGGACTTTGGATCTATACTCATGATGTGAGTGCAGTGCACTTCTCTTGCTATGCCTGACATTGTTTGTATAACTTTCTATTTCACTACTCCTGTTGTTGTTTCTGTTTTTTTTTGCCTTTGGAGTGGATGTGTTGAAAAATAAACAAAATCTGATGTTGGCTCTGTCTGGTAGTGTACTGGGTATGATATATGTATGATATGGTATGGTATGGTCTAATAAGTGATAAGGTATCAGATAAATACAGAACAGGGGAGCTCAAGTGGTATTTAAAAAGTCAGAAGAAAACTTTTTTAGCTGAGGTTCTGCTTCTGCTGCTTTTGCTGCCTCTGCTTCTGCCTCTGCTGCCTCTGCTCTGCTTCTGGAGTTGCTTGATGTTGATTGATTCTGGAAAGGAGGCAAAAAAAAATGTGCTGAAAATCGGTATATCCACGCCGCATCACAAAAAAAACTTGAAGAGACAGGATGCATGATGCGTCATGTGCGCTAGTGCATTATGCATCCTGTAGTTATGCTCTAGGTAATGCCGGCCAATGCAACATTGTGATCGAGATTTGTAAGCTACGTCTAATCCGGGGGGTGTTGATGCCACTAAAAAACAAATTATAGTAGGTAGGAGCACTAAGCAAGAACCAAATAATAATAGTAATATAGACATAGACTTTTACTACTGTGTTAAACTTTTCGAGAAAATATTTTCCGAGAAAAAAAAATAGAGTTAAGGTTCAATTCTTGATTGAATTCTTCAACTCTTCAATTCTTCTATTCTAAGGGAATGCAATGCTAATCATCACTATCACCACATAGGAGAGATTCACTAACTGGCCAGGAGAGTGTCAACTGGTGTGTTGCGTTTTGACTTTCGCACTGAGTACGATCATGTCTCACGATTCTCAGGAGGGCATGTCGGGTAGGTCGGCCATGTCGTTGCTCGAACTAGACTGGGCCTCTTGCTATCGTTTTTCCTGTCGTATCCATACCCTACCCATGCCTCAAACTGTACTCGTCAATCGAATTCAGGCAGGTTGTGTACAGAATTGGGCTTATTTGGCTTACTTGGCTTAGCTATCAACCGATCCAAAACCTGCCTGGCATTACAGCTCGCCCTATTGAAGTAACTACAGAACTCAAGTAGGTTTGATGTTTGACACACACACACACACACACCAAAGAGTGATATGTGATGTGTGATATCTGTGATGTGTGATATATGATATCTGTGATATCAATTGCGTGTATAGATGTAAGTGGTGGGTTATCACTGAATCGTTCAGAATGTGATGCCTCATATCTCTCTCTCTCTCTCTATTGTTTAAAGGTACAGCGGTCTGTAAGCTTTCAACGGTTTCACAAACCTTGTTTATGGGTTCTGGGTTTTTGTCTAAAGCTGGTAATTTTGTCCACACACACACACACACACACACACACACACACACACATTAATACTCGCTATGAACCAGTCAGCCATAGCAATGGCAATGATTCTCAAAATAAGGTCATAATAAGTCATCAATCACACTGCAATTATATTGTACACAACACTCGGTCAGTAGTAGTTATGGCGATTGATGGGTAAGTAATTAATATCAAGCAAAATGCTAGTATAATCTCCCCTAGGCACCTAGGCAGCTGTAAATCTGACTGATTGATTAATACTGCTGCTACAGGATCGATAACAAACCAGAAAAAGTGTTACTACCACCAGATCTGATCTGGAAACCAACCAACAATGTTAAAGTGTTAAGTTGAAGTTGATTGATACCGATATTGTTCGTAGGTTGTATATTCGGTATATTCGAGTATGTTATGTTCGCCCAACACACACTAATGACTATGTGCCGCTTATTACTGGAGAATCGCACACACCGACGTGCATCTCCAGAACGCACATGTCAACTGATGTGCATATCTTCTGTATCCGACGCATAAGCCCACGTAGATTCAAGTAATGTAATGTATGATCAGGCATTCGCGTGTGGAGGTATGCAAGTGTGATCCTCTCTTATATGCAGTACTGGCCTGTTCTAGGCCTGTTTATTGGGCATTGGGCTCCGTTGGGATCCCATGCTCCCAGGCAGAGAGACCCGCCGGCTCATGTTGGTTTCCCCTGCGAGTGTCCCGACCACCACCGGCTGCCTGGCTCTCGTCGGCTCTGGCCTGGCCTGGCCTCCCGCCTGCCTCCCGCCTGTCTGTCTGCCTGCCTGTTAGCACTGCAAACACTGCAAACACTGCAAACACGATGAGCATCAGCACCTGCCAAACGGGTGAGAAAGATACAAGTCATCTCAACATACTCCCTTGGGACATGATGTTCTTCGTTGATGAGTGGATCTCAAAGATCAACTAGAAAACTGGGAAACCAGACCACTTCCTGGGTCCATGGAGGAGCATCGTACATTTGCTGTGTTGATCTCAACCTGCTTTAATGATTTCCAACCGGTTTGCATCAACTGTTTCTAGTTCTGCTCAAGGCCCCCCCCCCCCCATAAGGGAAATAATGGAAAGCCTTTTCGGCACCCAGCTCGGTAGTAATGCTAGCTCTCCTTCTAGTATCTAATATATATATATGTATAATATATGTATATGATTGTCGACAATTGAGTACCTCTGTGTACCTACGTCCTCCATCTACTGAAGTTCTCACTGGAGCACTGATTATCATGTACAATTCACACTTCAATCTCTGATAGTGTGTTTGATGGTGTCATACAATATTATTCACCAGGACTTTCAGCTACTGTAAATATCAAAACTTTCATTTCATTTCAACCACCAGCTCCACTAATTTTCTGTACAGCCAGCTGTTCATGATCATATATTTCTAATTGATGTAGCTACTAAAATATTCATGCACACTTGCACTTGCCTGGTGCTACTGTTTTTTTCCATCCATTTGGTTTGGTTGTACTAACAACTGGCAGCCAGACATATGGGGGGAGGGGGTAGACCAACACCTCCCAATTTCACCTGGTGGTGTCCTAAAAAAAGATCACCAAAGCATACATGACTATTAATATTACCATACTGGGGTAATAATAACTGCGTGCTAAGAAGTGTGGAACTGGCATTGGTCACAAATATCGACTCAGCTCATTCATTAAGCATGCATTGAGACTGCACCATTTCATAACTTGTTTGCACGCCGTGTGAATGTTCTGCAATCAAACAATACTGACAACTGTAGAGGATACACGGCGTTATAATGTGCAATCCAGGCCGTCACACACAAGTATCAATATTAATTCATTCATTCATTGTACACGCCTGGCACAACATAGAAAACTTTGTAAAGTGTTTGCACTTTAATCCTCGCCAACCAGGCAAATGCAGCAGAGGAAACCTGTCAACAAATAACAATACTGTGAGAACAAACGAGGAATGGAAGTGTTTCTCCATGTTCTTGCACTCTGCAACTCTGCATGTTAATATCTAGTTCCAGTTTCATTTTCAATTACTAGCAGGAGATGATCATCCTCATCCAGCTCATGTTCAATTTAATTAATCCGTGGATTCGCTGCTGCAAGGTGGATATGTATTTTTTTATCTGGCTGCATTAGTGCTAACCTTCATTCGAATCATTCATTCCGATAATTCATTACTGGATATATAGTTATATATCTAGTGCATTAGTATATTGGTACCCGTGTCAATAATTATACAATTATACATGCTCGTGTGCTAGAGCCCTCTCTCTCGCTCTCTCTCTCCATTCAATAATATGAACCATTCGACGGCTACCCGGCCCAGATGGTCCCTAACAAACTCTCCAAGTATCGGACTACAGGTCCATAATTACACATACTATTATAAAATGGTAATCTGGCCGAGTTGGTCTAAGGCGCCAGGTTAAGGTCCTGGTCTCTCCGGAGGCGCGAGTTCGAATCTCGCGGTTATCATTTTTTTTCTGTGTTTTTTTTTGTTCACTGGTGAAAATTCCAAAATTTTTTTGAGTGATGCGACGCTTTCGAGCGTGCTAGAAGAAGAGTTAGTTCACTTTGGCTATTTGATAATATTTGAATAAACATATTAAGATAGTAATAAAAGGCTCAGCGCGAAGTACTATTGCTCCTAAATATTGTCGCGACTTTATGATTGGAGAAATATTCATATTGGCATTAATGCATACAAAAGAAAACTACATGGAGATATACAAGTAATAATGTGATGGATGTATTTATACAACAAATATATATATATATATATATATATATGGATCACCACATACCTCACAAATTAGCCTTACCAGTACCAGATTTTGGTGGGTATTCGGATTTCAGGCCAGAGCTTTGAAGGCAAGTACACCTAAAACAACATCAGTAAACTCTTTCTCCAAATGAGCTAGCTAACTAGCTTTCTTGTATAACATACCATTCATCTTTTGGAACTGAGGACATTGCCTGTGGAATGTGTTGCCCACGACTGATCCAAGATGTTTTGCATGTTTTATTGTTCTTTTGTTAGTGTCTGAGACCTCTAATTTGAGCTTCACTTTTACTCACCACAAATATCACAACTAGCTGGTCTGCACATCACTGGTATTATTATTATTTATTATTGATGTTGTTATATATGGAGTATTAGTTGGCCTGTATCTCAGTTATTAGTTCTAGTTGAAAGTGACACCAATTCTTTAGAATCTTCTTGTTAAACGGTTGTCAAAGAGTACTTGATTGAATTCAAACTCCGAAATCCAAGATTTTCCGGTATAAACTTTACTTACTTACTGTATAAGGTGGGATTTAGATATCATAATCCGTAAGCTTTATTATAACATTATTTATAAACGTGAATATTTATACAACTAAATACATTGCTTTTTTTTGATTTTATGAAATGATTAGTTGATTAGTTGATTAGTTGATTAGTTCTTCTTTGGCTCATCTTTCTCAACTTTTTCCTCCTTCTCTTTATCTTCTTCTAGTAATTGTTCATCAAGGTTCAGGTTCTCTTGAATATCCCATAGCTCAGCATACAGAGAATCAGGGTTCTTCAACAAGCTATGATGAGTGCCTTCTTCTCTAACATGACCCTTCTCCAACACAATGATCTTGTCGGAGTCTGCAACAGTTCTCAATCTGTGTGCAATGGAAATGTTGGTGTTTGAAGTTTCCTTAAAGATATTTCTGATCGTTTTCAACAAAGCTTGCTCGGTATGGGTATCAAGAGCACTAGTAGCTTCATCAAAGAATGTGATTGGTGACTTCTTCAGCAACACTCTGGCAATAGCCAATCTTTGCTTTTCACCACCAGAGATCATCATACCTCTTTCACCAACAATTGTCTCCAAGCCTTCCGGTAAGTCGTTAACCAATCTATCCAATTGGGCCTCTTTAATAACTTGTTTAACCTCGTCATCAGAGGCTTTCAAGTTACCATATCTAACGTTCTCAATGATAGAATCGTTGAACAATGGAGTGTCTTGTGGGACAACACCGATAGCTCTTCTCAACGAATCCAAATCAACATCTCTGATGTCTTGGCCATCAACCAAGATTCTACCAGACTGGATATCGTAGAATCTGAACACTAGCTTCAAGACTGTGGACTTACCACTCCCTGAAGGACCAACAATGGCAACCTTCTCATCGCCTGGAATGACAAAACTAGCATTCTTCAAAATTGGACGGTCTGGGTGGTAACCAAAAGTAACGTTTTCAAATCTGATTT
>JAJLVY010000324.1:0-11629 GCA_030570475.1 Liangdongia dendrica
CCAAATGTTGACCCTTTGGAGAGGAACCAGCCTGTATGATCAATGGAATTCTTTGTGGAGATGGCTCGGTGATTTGAGGACCTGGCACTCTGTAGTGCTTGCCCTCATGGTTGATTTCTCTGATGGCATCTGGATTGGAGAAAATACCATGCTCCCTGTCAAAGACAACACCATCATCTCTCCATGAACTCAACAGCAGCTCGTAAACAACCTGCAAGTACTCGTCCGCCTTTTCATATCTCTGTGTCTTCTCAGGCAACTTGTTGTCAGCAGCCAATTGTCTACCAGCAGATGGCAATGCTGAAGTGACAACGTTCCAGCCAACTCTACCACCAGAAATGTGGTCTAGAGTTGCCAATCTTCTTGCAAAATGGTATGGATGTTCGGTCAAAGTGGAGCAAGTAAACCCAACACTGATATCCTTCGTGTTAACAGCAATGGCAGACAAGTAGGCAGTTGGGTCGTTCTTTGGAAAGTTGTTAGCACTCTTTGCAGGCTCGGCAAAGTTGTGTTGACCTTTGTACCCAGTGTAAATGGCCAAAGAATCACCAATGAACAATGCATGCAGCTTACCACGCTCAGCTATCTGGGCAACCTTGATCCAGAACTCGGGCTTGTAATAGTTTCTAGATTCATCTCTTGGGTTCTTCCATTGGCCAGGAGCGTGAAGCACTGGAGTGAAAGCTTCGAAGAAGTTTAAGATTAGTGGTTCTCTTTTAGAGATCTTTTGTTTCTTTGTAGGTGGAGTCATTTTGCTTTGGATGATTATGGGTCAAATGGGTTGGAAATGGGCTGGAAATGGGAATGTACATCCATTATATAGTGACTCGCTGTGATTCCACTGACTCACTGAGTTTACTCGGATGTTTATCTGGCAAAACATGGCCCGTTTTGCCTGAAACGCTTAGGTTTCCTGTTCAAGTTCATGAAGCAGATTTCCATTGAGGCTGTTTTCACCTGGCTGTTCAAAGCCAAAAACCAAAAAAAAAATAAACGTCTCCAAAGTTATAGTACATTAGTGTCAAGTGTTTGTACTTGACTTTGTTTATTCTTGGACCGATGCACTATCTTCTTTGAAATATCCAAGAATAAAAGAGCATGGTCAACCTAAAGCTCCAGTAATCTCAAGGGAATCGAACTGAGAACTGGTTTGGAAACCGCCAAAAAAAACTAAATCCACCAGCCCCACGCGGGGCTCGAACCCGCAACCGTACGATTAAGAGTCGTATGCGCTACCGATTGCGCCAGCGAGGCAGATTTGTTGAAAGAAAATCGTCTTTGTTTGCCAGTACGTTACATATCTGGTAGGGCCAACAACAGAAATGATGGTGTCGGGGTGTATATATGTTTTTAATAACAAACACGAACGAAACCAAAATGTTTAAGCTCAAACGCTGAGAACTAAACACAAAACAAGAAAATGAAGGTGTTCTTCTTGTTTGTGTTACTCGTGGCACGGTTTGTATTTGGGGAAACTGGGTCCATTGCTTCCAATGCCAATGCCGATGGGGAAATAGTAACAGGATCCATTGATACAACAACAACCACGGCTATCGAGAACGAAACACCTGTCATTGAATCACAAGAAGAAGAAGAAGACTCAACTGCTCCATACATCTTAGATTCATTTAGAGAAAGCTTGGATATAACGCCACTACCGAGAAACAACTTGTTATTGTCCTTTGATTTCCAATTGGAATCTGAGCCTCGTGACTTGTCAAGCCAAATCGACTATACACATTACAAAGCTTTCCCAAGATCAATCGCTACAATCTTGGAAACTACAAACACAAAAGAATTGCATCTAAGGTTTGGCCAAGGATGGTGGGACTCTGAAGAATGGGGCCAATTACCAAATCGTGGCGAACAATCAGGCGGTGTTGGTGTTGAAATTTGGGCTGTTATCGAGGCTGCAAATAAGGCTGAAAGTTTTGAAAACTGGATTAAATTAGCCAATTCATTATCTGGGTTGTTCTGCGCTTCTTTGAACTTCATTGATTCTGCAAAGACGACGTATCCATTCCAATCATTTAAACCAAATGGAGAAATTGCAGTCTTCAACAAAACCAACCAATTGTTTCTCCTAAGAGCTTCTCTCCCAGCTGAACCTGTTTGCACTGAAAACCTAACACCTTTTGTGAAGTTTTTGCCAACTAGAGGTAAGGCTGGCTTAGCTTCGTTACTTGATGGTCATAGAGTGTTTGATTCTCAATGGCATCAAATGGCTATCGACATTGAAACAAAATGCACTGGCGATCTCTGTCACTATGAAATGGATCAGAAGGTCAATGCAGTTGCAAACATCAACAGAGTCATTTCTAGACTGGAAAATCAAATTCCAAAACCTGTTCGTGGGGATGATTTAAAATGTGACATGTCCAAGGACTATGATATCTACCAGTGCTTCCCATTGGGCGAAGAAACAAAAGTTCATTTTACCCTTTCTGATATCTTTGGTCGCACAATTGAGGGTGCAAACTTGATCTCTGAATCCGCTTCTAAAATTTGTTCACACACAACTGAAACTTGGAAAACTTTCTTGAAAATTGATGATGAATATTTTGGAACTCCATCTAATTGCTTCGACTTGACAGAAGAGAGAACATATGATGTTTTCTTTCAAACTGATGATTCTGCTGACATCAATGCAATTGAACAGGCACCAATATTTGTTTCCAGATCTTTGACTGGGTATGGGCAGGATAAAGGTGGATGCAGAACAGTTTTCAGAAACCCAAATGATACACCTGTCCGCCTGGTGTATTTCGAAACTCTACCATGGTTTATGAGAGTTTACCTACACACTCTAAACATTGAAGGTGGTGAAATTGGACAAGTTGTCAAGGAAATTTACTACGTTCCAGAGATTGATCGTCAAAGACCAACGCATATCGAATTTGAAATTGTGTTGCCGCCATCTTCCAACATTGTCCTTTCGTACTCATTTGACAAGTCCTTGCTACTATATGCTGAATACCCACCTGATGCTAACCACGGGTTTTCTGTCGAGCCTGGTGTTGTCAGTGTTTTGTCACCATTTGAGTACACTTTGAGAACATCGTCTGCATTGTTGACTCTACCTACTCCAGATTTCAGTATGCCTTACAATGTTATCATCTTATCATCCACTGTCATGGCTCTGGCTTTTGGTACCATTTACAACTTGTTGGTGAAGAGACTGGTTACTGAAGATGAAGCTGAAACTGTCACTGCAGAAAAGGGTATCAAACAAAGACTACAAGCCAAATTGAACACGATACTAGGTAAAAAACCACACCCAAAACTAAATACCGACGCTGATGCTGATGCTGATGCTGAAATAGAAAAACGACTACTTGTGGAGAATGTCACCACAACTACTGATGAATTACATGAAGAATAAAATCGCCATATTCCCGTTCCTTATATATTATTAATGCTTTAAATTTTCCTCAGCCTTTTTAATAGAGTTCATTAATGTAACTGTATGTGTAGTTAACCAATTTTCCAAGCTTATTCTATGTTCTTTTAAACTATCTGTAATTGGTAAGTTACCATAGGTTTTAGAATTCAACAACGTATCAAACAATGGGTTCCATAAATCTTGTTGCCAGTACCGTTTGGTTGGGTTACTTAATCTATAACGACCACCTTCTTCTGTTGTTTCAATAAAGCTCCCGTATAACAATGTATGTATAATATTAGCAATGCCATAATAATCTGCTTGGTATGTCCAGTGCTCATTATTTCTCATCTCTGGACAGTCTTGGTTATCAGTCTTCCAATGACATTTGAACTGAACATTATCTGGAAATAAAGTCATATCAATGGATCTTCCAAAGTCAATCAATGTTATACCTTTATGTTTCCAGCCATTACCACCATGTACATCATAAGGACCCAATGCACCATGGGATTGGTCAAATCTGATCATACAATTATCTGGTTTCAAATCACCATGCATGATCCCAACGCTATGCAAAGCTTCAATGACCCGTAGTAATTTTGCTGTTAAAAAGATCACAAGTGATTCATCAACGCTCTTTCCCAATGCTCTGTAAACATTAACAATATCCAACACAGTACCTTTTGGAATATAATCCATAATCAAGTAGCTCTCGTCTTCGTAAAAATGCATTTCCTCGACAGAAATAATGGAATCTAGCACTATACTCCTTCTTAATCTGTGTTTGATTTGATACAAGATATAAAATTCCCAGACACTTGAAGGTCTTTGTGCTTTAATAGCTTTGAACTTTCCATCCATACATTCCGCTAAATAAACAGAAGCATATCCACCTTCACCAAGTAAAGATTTCAGATTGTATGTACTTTGTGTTTGTGAAAATTCCATAAAAACATGCTTTGTTTGTTTGTTATTGATTGACTTTTTTAAAGTTTGGCATAGTTTCAGCGTTGTTTTGTAAAAAAACAATCCTTCATATGTACTTATTCTTGGCTCAACAGTTTTCAATAATGAAAGTTTTAAAGACTCTTCAACAGGATCAACTGTCTTCATAGTTGGAATGTTTTCAATAAATGGTGAACTTTGCAGCTCATTATTGTTATCAATATCATTCATATCATCATTATTACTCTGAGTGTTTTCTTTATCTGTGTTGATTCTTTCAGTCAAGTTGTTCATGTTCATTGTTTTTGTTATTTGTTCAGTGTATTCATAATACAAAGAATTATCCAGATCATCCTCATGTTTGGATTCTGAACTTTCAGGTTTTTGATTAAACATGGAGTAGATCTCATCTTTGGCTTGCTTGGTGAAAAATGTTGCCGTTGGTGAGACTTGTTTCTTCAATGCTGGTTTTGATAAATGAATTGTTGAATTTGGCTCTTTTGGTTTCAGTTCAGGTAAGAACCCACCTCCATTAGAATTATCTGGAATATTTTCATCATTTTCTGTGTAAACCGTTATTGGATTGTGTTTGTTGAGTTTTAAAGTTGATTGTGTTGAAGTAACTCTTTCTTGTTGTTTTTCAGAATGTGGTATTTCAGAATGTGGTATTTCAGAATGTGGTATTTGAAGTTGTACTTGTTCCTTCTCATTATGAATAATAGGCTGGGCATGATTATTTTCATTCTTCAACTTGGCCAACCTTCTTGACATTGCTAAAACTTCTTGTATACAAAATTCTCCTTCTGTTTGATATAATAATTCGAAATTCAAATCGATTTTCTCTGGTTTTTTTCCAGGGTTTTGTATAATCTTGTAAACTGGAGCATTTGAAGTGTTTGTATTTTCATCGCTGAAGACATTAATTTTGTTGAGCTTTGATTTTGAAACAATATTTTGCTTGATAGTTTCACCAGCCCAAGGAATAGCATCCATTCTATTCTCCTTGTTTCTCATTTTGGACACACCCAAGTTATCCCAACCACCAGTTCTCAATTCATTTCCTTCTGCTTTATTACCAATGACAGCATCATCTTGGAAAATCTCAATCTTTCTTTTCGAACCTGAAGAAGGTGGCCTTGTTGACAATTCATCGTGTGTTGAGAATAGCGTAGCACCACTTTTAACTGATAATGCGGATCTGATGGGCAGCGCTGGTGATTGCGGTTCTTGATCCAACTCTGTCTTTGTTGCAAACCGTATCTTAAATTCTGAATAGCGTCTTTGTAGTCTCACTAAGGGACGGGCTTCTTGGTTCAAGCCTTCACGATACACCTGATCTGCTTGAACGTTACAGTTGTTGACTTCTAGGAAATTTGCATATTCTTCATAAAAAGTTGCCAAAGACTTCCCAATTTCCTTTCTAGCCAAGTAAATAAAAATGTCTCTTGGGTTATCTGAGTATTTAGCATATTTCAACCATACTGATAGATATCTTGGATCATTTTTGTAAAAGGCAGAGTCTCTAAACTGTGATGTACACTTTTCCAACACTTGTATCAACCCACTCTCCACTGTGCGACCACTTGGGAAATTCTTTGTGATCCAATTGTTATAATCTAGGAAAGGTTGTATTGGGTCATCGAGTTCCTCAATGTTGGACAACGAGTCTTCAATTGCTTGTCTTTCTTGGAGTTGTTGTGTTTTCAATTCATTGTGTGGTATGGAGAACAGGTGCCTCAATGCCTGTGCTGAGCGTCCCTCTTTTAAGGGCTCAATATTCTCCTTGTGCTGTTCAATAGTGTCAAAATCTACAATATCACGACTCGTCATGCTTCTAGTGGATTGCCTGTTGTTGGTACAATTGTTTAATTATTTGAAAGTTTGTTTACCTTTTTTCTACCAAAAGTAAACAAATCATTGGTGTCCAGATGTTACATTGGTGTCCAGATGTTACATTGTTGCTTAATAATCAGTATACATGATGAATTAATTAGCCGTATATGAACCATTGCAAAGACAGTAGCAGTATCCAATCAGTCACTTCTGTGTTTAAATATGTCTTGGTTGATTATAAATACGATAAATAACACCAGAGAGTGATCATCCTAATCATCTACAGGATCCTTGTACTTGGACAGCAATTCTATAGCCTTGTTCAGCTCTGCAATCGCTGTATCCACATCTTCATATGTTATTGCAGACTGTGCGTATTTCGTGCACTTTTGTGCCCTGGATAGCAATTCATCGTTATCCAGTATGTGCTGTACCACTTCCTTTGTGATCTTTTTTGTCTCTGGTTGAGGATGGAGAGCTGTGATATGTTTGTGATGGTGAGAGATATATTCTGCAGTATCAGTATCAACAACATCTTCATCTTTATCTTTGTTTCCTGGAAACACACCATTATTGTCACTATTCTGTTTATCCTCTTCATGTGTCTCACCAGTACCATGACTCGTCAGTGAACTTGGGATCTCTGGGAATTCTGGTAATTCAGAATCAGAAGGTTCTTCCATTATGTCTCTAACAGTCTTGTCAATTTCTTCTTTAGAGACATGGTCCATACCAACTTCAGCACTATTGCCGTCCAGCAGCAACTTTTGATCTTGAAGATACTTGATTCTTGAATCTATCTCTTTGTCATCTATTTTGTTCCATTTCATCATTAGTTTATCGATTTCAACATCTTCTTTTGTGGGGAAATCAGAGAATGTTTTGAGGTTATCTGTGATGCATTGCTCAATTTCCTCATCATATGCTTCTTCATCTTTGATTTCTTGAATTTCTTTAGAACTAGTTTCATCCGGTTTAATAGAATCATATCGGAATAGTTCTTTAGTCAATTGATACCAAAACATGCACTCATCTAAATCCTTGATAACAAAACTAAAAATAATGATGTTTGTATTAGCATTCACATTATCCAAAATAACTTCTCTTGTTCGAACCTTTTATTCTTCATTAAGGAAACCTCCTCAAACTTGTCCTCGACGCTGGAAATCACAAACTCTCTAGAATTCAAGTCACTCTCCACTATGCTCTTGTACTGATCATTGAGCACCAACTTTTGTTTTTCATACTCCAGGACGGTTAGTAAGTGTGTAGCAACGTCTTTGGAGTCAGCAACCCCATGCGATATAAGCTGTAGCATCAATTGCACAGCATATAAACCAGCTAAAAAGTGTTAAAATAGTTCTCAGATGGTAGATCTCCTGAAAAATCTCCTCCATATGACTAAAAGAGTCGCATACCATAATATGATAGCAATACATTTTTAGGTTTGTATTGTTTGTATTTGGAATATGCGAGCTGTGCAGGCTCAAAGTATTTCGGTAGTGTTTTGAGCCTTGAGATGAGTTTAAAGGGGTCCATTAGAATGGCTTCGTAAAACAAGCAATTGAATTATTGAAATTATTCTTAGTAGATCTTCTTTTCCAATGATTATAATTTCAGTATTCATCTTTAACTTTACTTTAACTATTAGGCGGAGGACTGTGACTGGGAGTTACCCTCCTTTATGTGCCACTACTTTAGGTTTGTGATTTTCCTATTTTAAAAATACATCAATAGGCGCCGGTGGTTTAGCGGTAAAATTCAAAGTTGCCATCTTTGAGCCCCCGGTTCGACTCCGGGCCGGCGCATTTGTTTTTTGGTTATTTACAATAAATAGTATTTATTAGTTTGACTGTTCTGGAGAATCTGACCTGATGTGAGAGACCAGGAACAGTTCTTTTTCTCTGCCACTTTAGTCCTCAAGATCACCATCAAGATCACCAGAATCACAGTTAAGAATAATTGCCTCAAGCCTGTCTGCATTAGTTTCATTGAGTCCATTAAACAATCCTGCATGCCGATTCTGCATGTCATTTAAACCCAATGTCTCCCAAAGCCACTTGAGCAATGGCAAAAAAAAGAGGCGACTTAAGCATAAAAACCATACCTGGTGTGTTATACTTATAGCTACAAGTACTATAGATCGGCACAGTAACGATCTTCTTTTTGTACGTGTACAAACATTTCACTTCACTGATGGTTTTGATAAATCTGATTGTGCTCGCTATCTGAACCATCAGAAGATGGAAAGGTCTGAATTATTGTTCTTCCTTGCCTTCAATTAGGGAACCAAGCTTATTTGGGCATAGCCAGCACAAGTGGAAACTTAATCCGAAGCTAATCCTTGGCAATACGACTCTTTTCCAGTGTGTTCTACAGGGTTGAATTAAAATAATCGGTTCTTAAATAGGGTGCATATCTCTACATGGTGATGGAGGAAAAATTTTTACTAGTTAAATACCCTGAAAGAGTATCAACTTTGATTTAGGCCCCGTAAACGTGCTATAAGTTTATCAAGTACACACGGATTAAGATGCTGAGATACTACTACTTTGTTATTCCTTTTTTCATTTTGACAATCATCACCTGGGTGCTTTCTGCAGTCGCTTTGTTCGAATCACCATCAAGAGACTCCACTGGTGACCATGGACTCTTCACATTGAAGATACAAAGAGCAAGTGCCAATGACTTGTATGATATGAACACCGCTTCCAAAAACCCAAACTTTAGCCCAAGCATTTTGGTGTACGACTACTACTCTATTGGGTTGTGGGGTGAATGTGGTCGCAATGTTACAGAGCTTGAATGGGCATGCTCCCCATCAAGAGAGAAGTACAGGGAAAACTACCCAGAGTTCTTCGAAAAGATCATCTATGACTCTGCTGAATCTAACTTCCCAGACGCATTCCAAAACCTGCCAGGCTCTCAGTTGGACAAAGCTTTCTATGGTTTAGAAGGTAGTTTTGTGACATGCATCTTGGAGTTTGTTGTCATGGCTGTTGGATTGTTCGTTTTCCCAGATGCCCTGATTTGGGTTTGGTTGGTTGTATTATTGATCTCTATAGCCCAATTCATCTGTGCTGGTGTCGCTGGCGGATACATCAAGTTTGTTCAAGATAGAACTTATTACTTGTTTCAAGACAAGTACTACTCTGATTTCCATGTTGGTGTTGATAAAAACAATTTCACAATATCCCTAGTGTGGGCAGCTTTGGCATTGGGTGTAATCAACTTCATGGTCTTGGTTTCCTTGATTGTGTTTTCATTGTTCAAGAAGAGCCTTTACAACCCAGATTTGGAGAAGACTCCAGAAGTTCCTGATAGAAGCGATAAACCAGTCAATTTCGCGGTTGAGCTTGAAAGTATTGCAACAGCAACTCCAACAATCCCAGCTAGAGCCACCAAACCTTCAAGAGCTGTGTTGTAATATACTCAACAGAAATACAAACATGTATATTTTTTTATAGTATAATGAATTCGATTTGATAGCACCACTACGCCTGATCATGAACTAATTAAAATCAACAAGTCTAATCACAATCACAGTTTAGAACCAAGTTGCAAAACAAATAGAACAATAAATTTATTCATCTTTTAGAAGCAAAGTTCTCTTGGAGCATGTCTATGTACTACTACTGGTATCTTTATCTTTAATAATTAACTACCCATTTGGGTTGCATGAAGATGCAGATTGATATACCTCAGAATGGCAAAGCATCTTGTTTGCATATAAACCATCCTCCATTCTTGATATTTCCATCTGGTAATAGTTTCTACGTATCCCTCTTAAATATATATATATAATAGTTCTTGCCTGTTAGATAATAGTACTTCATAACGAATATATTTCTTTAATTTGCAGATGAAGAGCAGTACTTCAACTTCCATAAACTTCCTTCCATGAAACTGTGCAAAAGGTTAAAACAGTACAGTATTCTTATCAAAACCCATGGATCTTATAAGAATACAGTGAAGCATTAGGAGTTATTTAACCATCCTTTAATGAATGATCCTCTCGCTTTAACAGTCCTATTATTGTGTATTCGTATCCGGGTAAAGTATACTCGATGACAGAAAATAAATTTTGAAGACGAGACCTACGCATGAATCCAAAAGATACCAGAAACGCTTCCAAGGAATGTCTTCAAATACCCAAAGCGCCACTGTCCTGCTGAAAAGACTACTGTCCTTAAGGGAATCTTCCCCATTACTGCTGATACTGGATTCCATTTCACAATCGTCACACTACCTGGTTAACGAAGTTATTTACAATGTACCAAACACAAGCAACTTGAACGTTATATTCGTGAGCTTTGAGACTTTAAAGAAGCCAGAATATGCTCTTCATTTCATAGAAGGTAATCCAGCAAACCTAACACACACCTTGAACAAAGTCAGTGCTGCTTTTAACACTACTGGTCAAAACTTGATCATTATAGATTGCATAAACTACGTTACAACAAAAGATGTCACCACGATAATGTCCCAGCTAATCAGACCAAATTCTACACTATTAACCACATTCCACACATCACTGCCTGAAGTTGAAATCAACTCGAAAATCATCAGTTTCCCATCAATGGCGAAAATTTTGACTTACTTTGCATCATCAATTCTAGAGGTTTCACCAATTACAGTTACAGCAGACAACCTGGAAGAAGTTGAATCTGACTTATCACTACTAAAACTGACCAAGTCTTTAAACCAAGATGTCTTCAACTTGAATCTAATCAATAGAAGAAAATCAGGCCGTTCACTAACTTACAAATTTGAAATAAATACACTAAATCATGAATACAGACAAGTTGTCGATCAAAAACCACATGAATCTACGGACACAAATGAATTGTTAAAGGGTCTAACAACATTCAATTTGACTACTTCTAATAAACAAAAGTTGGCAAGAGAAGCTGTGGAATTGCCTTATTTGGAGGCTCAAAACTTTAATACTGGGGGTGCCATTGTTTATGAATTCGAAAAAGATGACGATTATGATGAAGAAGATCCATATGAAGACCCATTTTAATATAACATTTTAATAATATAATAAGCATGATTCATATAAGCTACCTACATATTATTGTGGTTTTCGTTCGTTGTAAAAATATGGCATTTGACCTAACGAAGCCGTATAAGTTATTAAAGTAATATAACTAAAAGACACATCAAATAGGTGGAAGATCAACTATTGAAACAAACAAAAAAAAACTTTGAAGATAATAGACATATGTGTAAAAGGTTAAATGGAAGAATTAAAAGTCAAAGCACGAATGAACTCTTTAGAGAGTATTACATTTTATTTTTTTTGTATTTTCGTTATTTCCGAATATCTTGTTATTTCCGAATGATTAGTTCCGTAAACACCGAAGCGACATGTTGTTGTTTGGATCACCAACTCTGCAAAACAAACCTGTAAAGCAAAACACTCCAAACGCAGAACAGCCAGCTGAATGGCCGTCTGGAAGT
>JAJLVY010000325.1:0-11624 GCA_030570475.1 Liangdongia dendrica
GTTACTCTTTCTCTTTTTGGATCTCTCTCTACCACTAGACTTCGTAGCCCGTTGTGACAGCTACTGTTGCAGCTCCTGTTGTTCCTGTTGGTCAATTGCAACAACTGGAAGTTAAATTCAATAAATGTCGTAGACTCAATTCAGTCTTGATTCTTTTGCAATAATAGCTTGAATAATTCAGAATCAAATGGAGTGATTAATTTCATTGTAATTGGATTGTCATCAATTTTAATCTCACATTTCGGTAAATATTGATGAAGGAATTCGAATAGCTGGATGAATGTGCAGTCTATAAGATTGTTTGATAAGTCTATCTTTTGCAAGTTAGTAAAATGTTTGATAACGGAAGATGTTTGTAACTGTTTTGTGGAGATGTTGCAATTCTTCAAGGAAAGTGTTCTCAAATGAGGATTTGTGTTTTGAATAAAGGTCCCCAACGATTCGATATTGACAGCATCCTCAATGCTCAAATGTTGAATATGTGGGAAAATACCTTCTATTATTGTGAACCCATCATACGACAATGATTTTAAATTGGACAAACATGAAGCCACATGTATTGTCATCGCCTTGTTTTTTATTAGTGTTAGCTGCTTCAAGTTAGGCATATTTCTTTGAATAGTGAATTTTCCAATACCATTACCATCACATTTTAAGACTCTTAATTCTTGCTGTGTTAAATTTAAAATCTTAGATATCCTATTATTACTCAAATTCAAGATCTCTAGATCATGGAACTTCAATTCTGAAAAATTTAAACAGCCTGACAAATTGTTGTGCGACAAATCCAAAATTTGCAAATGTGGAAGATCAATCAACTCACCAATGTTGTTGTGTGAAAGTCTCAATGTTCTTAAGCATACCAACTTTTGTAAAGGATCCAATCTTGTCAATTTGTTGAAACTGAGATCGATAGTCTTCAAAAATTCCAATCTATAAAAATTTGGGAAGAAATCCAAGATCTTGTTATTTACCAGCATCAAGTTTTGTATAGATGATGGAAGACTATCCAGAGTTGATAGTTTGTTATTGCTCAAATTCAAAGTTGTGACATTAGGAACAAACTCTTGTAGACCACTAATGTTAACTAAACTCTTATTTGAAAGATCTATGTTGTTAATGGAATCCCAGTCTGAACCTGGTATTATCACACTAGTCAATGCAGCAATCAAAAACTTCCTTGATTCGGAAAATGATATATCTAACTGAGAAATGTTTGTAACTTGTCCACATTCAATACCTTGCCTGAGGTTATTTCGATCACTGTCCGGAGAATAATGATCAGTATCATCAAAACAATCATTAGTCTCATCGATGCATAGTTCATCAGAATATGTTTGTTGTATTTTGGACTTGCTCATATCAGAAAACACCCATTTTTCTTGCTCAGAATCAAATTTCATGTCACCTTCCAGCGGAGTTATTAAGTGTATTTTAATATTCGAGTCTGTGCTATTAGTATCCAATGGTTTGGTCTTGATATGAGCTTCATGGTAATCAATCAATTCATTGCTATTTTCGTTGTTATAATTTCCATTCGATGGAAATTTGATATGTTGTACTAGTCTTGGTTGAGCCATTGGCGAGTCAACGAAATTGTTTGGTTTAAAAGAAGTAACTTTTGTAGTAGCATTTGAAGAACTCTGGTGGGAAGGATTTCTAAAAGTTTTGACATCTTGAAAACTGTAATCTGATTGACTGAATGAATTAAAGTGTGTAGCAGCAATAAATGAATCTGATTTAGCATCCTCAACGAAGCTGTCATCAATTTCTAAATCTCTTTTCAAAGCTTCCCATGTTTCATTTTGAAAAGATATCTCTGAGTCTTTATCAGGATGTGTGCTGGTCTCTAAGTATAAGGTTGAAGTTAATTTTGGCTTCAAAGGACTCTTTCCTTGTTTGTGTTGTTGTATCTTAAGCTTAACCTTCATCCAGTCTGGTATTGTTGTATCTGCACTGTTCTTGTTGTGAATGACAGTATCAGCATCATAGTCAGTAACGAAATCTGGAGTGTTTTCAAGCATTGTACTAGTTTCTTCAGTCTGAAGATCTGGATTCACAACAACCAACTTTGGAATCTGGTTATTCATCTTAAAAGCGTCCTTGCCCGTTATATGAAATGACTGTAGCTTTTGTGTAATCTGTCTGGTTGGTGAGTCTGGAGGAGCACTGTTCATGTCTTTGTAGAGCCTTATACAGTATCCAATTGTTGTTTACTATAACTTGTTTACTATAACTTGTTTACTATAACTTGTGTCTTTGTTTTTGTTTTTTGTCTTTGTTTACTTTTCCAAGACTTCCGGTCGCTGGCTCGTGATTCCGTGTCGACTTCCGAGGCCGCGAACTTGTGCGGTGCGTTTCAGATTTCAGAAAATGAAAAATAAACAAACAACAAACATAAACAAAGCCAAATAAACAAACATCACCAAGAAGGGCATCACTGAACCAAGGCACCGCTACACTGATACCAAGTATTTTATCTGCTGAACAGTTCTTCCAAACTATACCATCAACTGCTACTGCTGCTGCAACTGCTACTGCTACTGCTACCATCACTGCTCTGGCATATATATACATCAATCACGTATTCTTGTTTACTTTTTGTTTACAAGATGAACAACGAACACCAAGGTCAAGTTTATCAGGCGCAATCGCATGATGAAAATGCTGCAAACCAATCGCTCGATTACGATTCTTGGGTAAACAGTCTGGGTAATATTCAAGATGGAATATTCCAAAATACACCCCTGTCCAATAGCATCATTCAACTCAACAATCCTGCTCTTAATAACAACGGGAATCTGAACTCATCACTCATATCAGCTTCAGCTGCAGCTACTCCAAATAATATCATAATTCCTACAAACACAAACCAGACCAATATAACACCGTTTTCGAACAATGAGTTGAACTTTGATATGTTTTTCAATTCCCCAGAGCGGTTTTACAGAGAAGTTATCAACGAGTCTCCAGTTGTTTCTAGAACACCACAGGTTGGAAGAACACCACTCAGAGCTCTAAGTATTAACTTGAGTACTCCAAATTTTCTGAAGAATGTCGATGTCTCAAATACCAGTGCAACGAAAGGCTTTACCCCATACAAAAATCAGATTTTAAATCTCAATCCCAATATTGATTTATTTCAAACTCCAAATTTGAAAAAGACTTGCCGTGATTATACAAAGATGTCGGATATCAAGAAATTTGTGACTCCAAGGGTTAATAAGACACGCAGTGGAACTTCTCAGGGCACTAATATTGATGAAAATGATGAAAATGGCCATCATGATGGAAGTGATCCTTTAGGCTCATCTCCAACAACAATAAAAGTCAACTCATCTGCTATCAGAAATGAGGCTTCTGAAGGACGCAAGAAGTCTATTCCACTGTCTCCAACCCCAGTTTCAAAATTATCATCGAATACCAAAGTGAAAATCAAAGGCAATGCTAATGCCCAAGATGTTACAACCATTTCATCTTCAGCTGATGTACTAAATCCTACTATACCCAAAATGGGGTGTTTTAAAAAGACTACAAATCGTCAGCAAAATCCTATGACTGCAGCTCCGTCAAACTCCAAGTTTCAGATTATTATGACTGATGTGAACAGTTTTGCAAATAATGCAAAACCTACAAAACAAAAAAAAAAAAAGCTGACTAGATCATCAACAACAGTCAAATCTTCAAAGATAATTTCAAAAAAGACATTAAAAAGATCATATTCTCAACCACAATCAAAGTTCATGAAGGCAAATAACAATGACAATAGTATCAACAGTTGTGATTCAAATATTACAAACCTCAAAACTACAGCGAATATACTCCCAAATCAAGCTACAAGTTTGTCTACAAATACTTCTTTCCTTGAAATAAAACTCGACAATGAAAACAAGTCGTTAGATTCCAATATTTCATTAACATCATCATACGACCATTCCTCCTCAAGCATAGGATTATCTATGATTTCTCCATCAGGACTAAGTGAAATTGGTACACCAACATCATTAAGTGTTTCAACCCCACAAGATTCATCACTCCACCATCATCCCCATCAACCACAACAAAAAACGCAACATAAATACCAAGGGCTTGTACCAATACAGCAACAGCAGATTTCATCAAACATTCAAAACGATCAGCATCGTAATCATTCCCAATCACAAGAGTTATCAGTAGAAAATCTGTTTGATGAGAAAATTTTATCAGATACTGAAAAGTTACTGATTGATGGTAATTATTTTTAGGGTTGGACTGATGGTTTACGTTTTGTTTTGCCTTCAGCGATTTCGATTTGGTTCTGTTTTTTATTTATACTTTTAGGGTTTCGTTCTTTTTACAATACACATATTATATAAGTTATCGGTAACAGTACGCTAGTTGATCTTAGTACCAATGAACTGTGAAGTATGTATGAAGTTACAAATGAGGCATGATTCGTACTGTAATTTGTTATGCACATTGGTAACATTATCAATTTTCTATCCTAAGATTCATCACACATTACATGAACATACTAGTTAATACATACATTTTTAAAGATATAAAGTAAAATATTGTCAATTTGGATATACGGAAACGGTGAGTTCCTCTAATGGTCCCCGACCCATTCTAAAACCTTCACAATTTCACCATGAATCTCTTTTGTTGAGCTCCTAATATTGGGGTTCTTCTCGACATTGGTTAAAACAGATTCCCAGATTTCAAACCTTTGCGAAATTTTCAAGTTGCAAAGCAATTCATCCCTCAATTGAATATTGTTCAAGTATCTATTTGTAAGACCTGTTGTATCTCTGATGGAGTTATCTTGTTGTTTTTGTAACTTTATCAAAATAATATCAGAAATCTCTTTAATCTTGAATTGTTTATGTTTGTAACTTTGAAACTTCTGATAAACAGCCAACAATGCAGAAAATAAAAACATGGATGTAATGATATAGGCCTTATATGCTTTAAAATTCTCATAGACCTCTTTTTGAAACTTACAAGCAATACTCAATTTCACAAGTGATGTGGATCTAAAAATTTTTTCCCCTTCTTGAATATTGGTCTTCTCTTCATCCTCATGGGTGGATAACTGGTCTTTGGTTGATTCTGAATCGTTAAGGATGAATCTTGTCTAGAAATATATGTTAGTGAAAGAAGCTATTAAGATGTTGCTTCAAACTTGCCTTACAGTAATCTCAGGTTCCTTTTCCAAGTCACTGATAACTCGCATCCAAAGTTCATCAAAATCCTCATTACCAATGTTGGTCTAAAATCTTATTAGTATAAGCATCACCTTCAGAATTTAAAGATCACATACTTTTGAATTGTAAAAGAAATCATACAATTCATTATAGGTAATTCCAACACTTAAATCATCTGAATCACCACACTGAGAACAGGCATTTTTAATTCTCAAAAGTTCTAACGATTTTGATAACATCTCGTCAATAATTTTTTCCTTTTCGTCATCATAGACACAATAGTCACTGACTGGGAAAACATCATAAAATTTGTACCATGGTTTATGAATAACATAATCTTGCTTACATTTTATTTGCATGTGTTGCAAACAAATAGCATTATCAGGGCATGGTAAACATTTGGGCTTCAATGTTTGCAAAACCGAATCCAACTGAGATAAACATTGATTATAGGTACCTGGAAAAGTAGGTTCATCAATCTCCAAACCACAATAACCAATCAAAACACGTTGGTCACGATACCACAAGGAAACCGTCACAACAACAACAAAAAATAAAAATATAGTAACACGATATAACACATCAAAAAGTCCTTTAAGCAAGTATTTGATCCAAGAGGATGACGCAGCAAGTCCTGTAGTAGAGGAAATATTTTGACTTATATCATCAGTCTTGCTTTCCTCACTATCCACATCTAGTTCTCTATGTGGGTTTAAATCTTCATCCTGTGTATCATTATTAAATACTTGGTTCACCTTTTTAATTGCATCTTCAGTCTCAGCCAAAACCGCAGTATTTGTGGATTCAATTTCTTTTTGAAGATTAATCAAAGCAGAGTCCTCATCCATTGTATCGTTCTCTTCATTAACATCATCTAACAAGTCATCATTTTCCTCTTTTTGATTTTGCTTATCCGTTTGTCCAGATTCATCATCAAGCACATTGATACCCAATGATCTTGCAAACTCTTGACTAACTTTCAACTTCGAAAAATCGGGTATTAATGATCTTCTATTTAACCTGGTACTCTTCACTGGTGTCTGTACAGTAGATGCATCAATGTTGATATTGCTGCAATTACCGTCATGAGGGGTCTCATAGAGTGTTTCGTTAGCGAAATGAAGGGTGGAATTTGAATCATTTCCGGGTTCACTCTTGAATGTGAAGAAGTCATCCTCTGCATCATTTTTATCCACCATAAATTGATCACCTGAACCAGGAGAAGATGATTCAAACTTTGAAATTTCCAATGCTTTCTTGACAGGGGATTTTATTGGAGAAGGAGCTGGGGAACTGGAAAATGCAGTCTTCTTAGTTATTGGTTTTGTTACATCAGACTGCTGTTTTAACCTCGAAGTCTTCTTCGACATATTTCTTTGAACATCAAGTTGTCCAAGTGTAGTATTATCATCTTCCTCTTCAACAGCGCGACGTTTCTTTGGAATAATTTTCTTTAACGGGGCAGTAGTTTGTGGTGAAGATTGAGTAGATGATTGGAAGACATTTTCGTTGGAAAATGACGTCTCATATTTTGGTTCAAATTTAAATGGTGAGGGTTGTGTATGCTTTTCATATTCATCGTCGGAAATAATCACCATATCTTGCTCTTTAGCGGCCTTTCTTTTTGGTGATTTTTCTCTTTTCGACTCTTTCTTTCCCTTCTTTTCTTTCTTTTCCTTATCCTTTCTCTTAGGAGATCTTTCTCTTTTTTCACCTTTAGATCTTTTTGGTGATAGTTCACGCAACCTGGACTTTATGGTTTCACCAGCTTCATCAACTTCATTTTTTAAATCAGGAATATCACCTAATTCGTTGACACTACTGACTCTTGAAGAAGGTCTTGATCTTAATCTTGATCTACTCTTTCTCTTTTCATCCTTCGTATCATCCAGTTTGATTTCAGTTTCACCATCAACCTCAGCTTCTTTGGCATGCAGTGTCTTAGTTTTTGTTTTCGTTGATTTTCTTGAGAGTTTTCTTGATGTAGATGTATTTTCATCCGGATCTTGATGCGAAGACTCTTCGTCTTTCTTTGACGTTGAAGTGTTTTTACGCTTCTTTTCAACGTAAACAATACCAGCATCGTCTGCAATCACATTGTTCAACTGCGATAGTTTCTCAGCAGCTGTCGGTCTCACGTGCTCATTAAATAGGTTGATCAAGTCTTGTTTCTTCGCATTGTTAGGATATGACACGTCCTGTTGTAGCAAGATGTTTCTCAACTGGACAACTTTGCAAGACGCTGGGTTGAAGTCTAAAGTAATTAACATGTTAGTGCGACTGCCAATGTTGAAATCGTTGCAAAAAAAAGTAATATAGACTGCATGTATATTCATACCTGGTTGAAGATAATCCTGCTCGTCCATTGCAAACTATACTCTTCTTCTTGAGCGAGAGTTGTTGTTGTTGTTGTTGTTGTTTTTGTTTTTGTTTTTGTTGTTGTTGTTGTTGTTTTTGGGCGAGTCGCGGTGTCCGGGTGACGTGGCAAATTTTGGAGAACACACAAACAATTGGGTGAACAGAACAGGGTTGTACTGTACCATCATCAATAAACGAGCAAGGATATATATATAACAACAATGTCAAAAGAAGGTCATTCTCCAGGCGAGATAATTGGAAAGTACCAGGTCATTAGGGTGCTTGGTGAGGGTTCTTTTGGGAAGGTCAAGTTGGCTTACCATCTCACTACTGGCCAAAAAGTTGCGCTCAAGATCATCAACAGAAAGACGCTTGCAAAGTCTGACATGCAGGGAAGAATTGAGCGTGAGATCTCGTACCTTCGTTTATTAAGACACCCACACATTATCAAGTTGTACGATGTGATCAAGTCCAAGGAGGAGATTATCATGGTTATTGAGTTTGCTGGTAAGGAGTTGTTTGACTATATTGTACAAAAGGGCAAGATGGATGAAAATGAGGCTAGACGCTTTTTCCAACAAATAATAAGTGCAGTGGATTATTGTCATCGTCATAAGATTGTACACAGAGACTTAAAGCCAGAGAATTTGTTATTAGATGACCAGCTGAATGTTAAAATTGCAGATTTTGGTCTTTCTAATTTCATGAGCGATGGTAACTTTTTGAAAACCAGTTGTGGTTCCCCAAACTACGCAGCTCCTGAGGTTATCAGCGGAAAATTATACGCCGGTCCAGAAGTTGATGTGTGGTCCTGTGGTGTTATTTTGTACGTCATGTTGTGTGGTCGTTTGCCATTTGACGATGAGTTCATTCCCGCATTGTTCAAGAAAATCAGCAATGGTGTTTATACATTACCAAACTATTTGAGTCCTGGTGCTAAGAATTTGCTAACTAGGATGTTGGTTGTTAATCCACTAAATAGAATTACAATCCATGAAATTATGCAAGATGAATGGTTTGCTACAAACATTCCAGATTACTTGCTCCCTAACGATGTTCCAAAGGCGTCAGATAAGAAGATTGATGAAAATGCGGTAAATATCCTAATGAAGACAATGGGTTATGATAAAGATGAGATCTTAGAAACGTTGAAGAATAAGACTCAGAATGAAATAATGGAAGGATATTTATTAATTAAAGAAAATAAGACATTGATAGATGGATTGAAAGAAAAGAACCATAATGACCAACTGGATACATTTTTGAGTCAATCCCCACCTTCATATGACTCTTCCACGCAACACAGAGAACATGCAACAATTGACAACTTGAAGAAACGTTCGGGAAAGGATTCCGAAGTGACTTATCAGGCATTGTCAACAAATTCACTGGTAAATCAATCTACGGAGAATACAATTGCTATTCTACCATCGTCATTACCACAAATACATAGGGCGAACATGGCTCATCAATATGGTCCCGATTCCATCACCAAGATTACACCAATCAGCACCAAAAAGTCTAAAACCAGATGGCACTTTGGTATCAGATCAAGATCATATCCATTAGATGTGATGGGTGAAATTTACAGGGCATTGAAGAATTTGGGGGCAGAATGGACCAAACCAAATGAAGATGAGTTATGGACCATTAGGGTTCGTTGGAAATACTCTCCAAACTCGTTAAACAACAACAATGGAGCAAACAGAAAGATTCCTGAAATGATGAAGATGATAATTCAACTTTTCCAATTAGAGCCTAACAACTATCTCGTTGACTTCAAGTTTGATGGTTGGGATTTTAGTGACGGCACGATTGCACCAGAGTATGAAGGTAATAAGAACGATGATGAAATCAGTAGTTTCAGTGCATACCCATTTCTACATTTGGCCACCAGGTTGATTATGGAGTTGGCTGTGAATAGTCAGAGTGCATAGATAAGTTTTGTAGATAAGACATGTTTATTTGTTAAAGTTTTTCTTGTGTAGCTATATTTTCCCTGTTTCTTTTTTTTGTAAAAACTATTATTATTATAACAGAAGATCAACAACTTAATATCAACATATATAATTATTTGTTATGGATGGGTCGAACAACGACAAGGCTAATGCACAAAGAATAAATACAGATACAACATCGTTCGCCAGTATTCTAGAAGGTGTAAAGAGATTAAGGGGCGAAAAAAGAACTAATGATTCATCTACATCATCTGCATCATCTTCAATCTCGATAACAGAACAACGTCCAGGACCTCCAGTACATCAGCTCCAGCAACCACAAAGCATACAGGATTCATCACAGTTACATCAACCAACAACTGGGCGTATAAACTCATTCAACAAAGACAGAAGTTCGGTTAAACGAAACAAGCCAACAGGTTCTGTCACCATTTCAGTCAATAAAACACAAACAGGAAATCCACTTTTGAACTCGATTACAAATGTCAATTGGAAATATGTTGAGTCTCGAAATATCTATGATTACCTGGTTAATGGGAGACAAGTGTTGTTTCTATCCATGAAGTACCATAAACTACATCCAGAATATATTACGAGGAAAATGAAACCTTTGTTGAAAAAAGATGCAGTACTCCTGGCTGTGGTAGATGTGGATAATAATGAGCAACTGCTAAGAGAAATCAACAAAGTGTGTCTCTATAACGAATTCACCTTATTGCTCGCTTTTAATTTTGAACAGGCTGCAAAATATTTAACATTTTTAGCAACGGCTACATGATATAATAAAGTTGCAGTAGCCACCACAGCATGCAGTGCCACTAGTGTTATTTAACGACGTATCACAACTGTCAACCCCCCCCCTAAAAACAACGTTTAAACCAGTCAGTTCTGCTGCTTTCATTTTGTGTTTGTTTTGGCTTTTTTTTTGGTTCAACTGCAAGAAAAAATAATGAAATAAATAATATATCTATAAACTTGAACCAGTAATTCATACTTCTAGAAAACCAACATGGAAACATACACCAAGACCATAAGACATTTGTATGATATTTCGCATGCTGCAACAAATGCACCATCTCTTGGTGCTCTCTACACGGACAAGTTTGATAAAATGGCGTTTGATAAAGGGTTCAATATGCCTCCACAACTAAGTTATGGATTGAAGTTTTGTGAAAGTTGCAAACAAGTCTTTATTCCTGGCATTACCTTAACAATGAGAGTGATATATACCAAGAGTGTCAAAACTCTACACAACAGTAACAAGACATCAAGAAAAAGGGTCCTACGTTATACCTGCCTAGCCTGCAACCATAAGAAAGAGTTTGAACTCTTAGATCCAGCTGCAATAACTAATCCCAGTAACAATACTGGACCTCCATTCATTGCAAAGTGGGTATCTAACTTTGACACAGCTATTGGACAACAAGAACAACCACAACAGCAGCAGCAACAACAACGGGCTACGAAGTCTAGTGGTAGAGAGAGATCCAAAAAGAGAAAGAGTAACACATTATCAGGAATGTTGAGTAGCAAAAAGGCCACAGAAGAGAAGGCTAAGGCAAGGAACAGTCTGTTCAGTCTAGATGAATTCATGCAGAGTTGAATATATAAATGGGCTTGTTCGGCTTGTTCTACAGCTGGACTACCAATAGGATCGGAATAACAAGAATGGAACCTTGACTTTGCACTTGGCTTGGAAACCAGATTTCATGTCATGGGCTGTCCATCTCTAACTTCGATCCACCACTACTAGAGCATGGTACTACAACAGACCAGGATACTCCTTGTGATGCTGCTAATGGACTAGATGATCTGAGAACCGTTATCTTCGAGAAAACACCCAGTTAACAAAAAAAGGTGAAAACACCCGGTTTTAGTGGTTCAGCAGATTGAGGTGCTATTGTCTGGAGCATGTGTGAAACCCTCCGACGTCGTGTCTTGAGTGAGTTTGAGTGAGTGTGAGTCTGTGAGTCTGTGTGGTATCGCCAGTATCGTCCCAGGCTTCATGTTTCTTGCTGTCTTTAGTGGTGTCTTTAGTGGTGTCTTTAGTGGTGTCTTTAGTGGTGTTTTTGGTCAAAAAACACCCAAATAACTCTGACATATCGGAGAATCTCTGGGTGCC
>JAJLVY010000326.1:0-11495 GCA_030570475.1 Liangdongia dendrica
TTGAGCAGATGAGCCATTGATTTGATCTTGTAATGAGTCAATCTTGGAATCAATATTAATAATTTCTTCTTGTAGATTTGTGGTTTTTATATTGGTTTCTTGAATAGTTGTTTCTAATAAAGCCTTTTCGTTAATAACTTGTTGAATTTGAGTTTCAATCCAAGCATTTCTTTCCTGTACTGAAGAGAATTTAGCATAACGACCACGCTTGGAATACAACAAGCTTTGTCTTGTTCTTAGCAAACCAAGTTGGTTATTTAATTCAATTTCTTGTTTCTTCAACTCTTCAACTCTAGGTCTTTTTTGTTGTAATTGTTTCTCTTTCTTCGCAATTTTTTCTTGGAGTTTCTTGATGATCTTTTCATTCTTTGAGCTTGTTTCTTGAGCGGCTGCCATACTGCCCACATATTCATCTAAATTTGCCTTGACATCAAAAATCTTTTTCGAAACTTCATTGAATTGTTTTTCAAGTTGTGTCTTGTCAATATTAATGATCTTGATTTCATTCTGAAGACTGTCAATAGCTGATTGTAGTTGTGTAACCAAACTTTCTCTTTTATCCAACTCTTCAACAAAATTTTGCGAATCATCAACAGAAGCCTGATAATCGTTATCAATTTCCTCAATAGATGTTGTGATTTCATTTAGCTCTCTGTCATACAAAATGAATTCAAAGATTTTCTTTTCTTTCTCATATTTCTGAAACTTTCTCAATTCTTCCTTTTCAGAATCCAAATCAGCTAATCTACCATTGATAAACCCAAGCATTTCATCAATTTTGTCTTTCTGGTTCTTGGTTTTAGTCATTTCCTTAGTACTTTCTTTTAGTTTGTTTTCAAAAACTTTGGCACCGGCAACTTCTTTTAACAAGTTCAAACGCTCAGCATCCTTAGCATTAGTCAAAGAGGTGATTCTACCTTGAGGGACAATATAATATGGGTTAGATTTGGAAAACCCGGCACTTTCTAATAATTGCATGATATCAGTTCTAGTGGATGACTTATAGTCCAAAGAATAATCATCTTTTTTCAACCCAATGGTTCTTCTAATGACAACTTCTTCTTTACCTGTTGGGAATCTGCCATCAGAGTTATCAAATACAATTTCAACATAAGCAGAAAGAACAGTACCAGAACCTTCATGTATAAGCCCTTGTCTCTCTTCTTTCGACATTCTAGTATATTGATCACTTAAAACAAATCTAATCGCAGCAAAGAAGTTTGATTTACCTGACCCATTTCTACCAACAACAACATTATGATGAGGTGAAAGATCATTGATTATAGTGGTATTCTTATATGTCTTGAAGCCTTGAATAACAATCTTTTTGATGTGCATCTCTATGTGTTTCTCTTCGTTTAGATAAAGGAGTAGATGATATGTGATTAATTTATTTTCGATTGCTTGTTTTTACGCGTTACGTTTTACGCGTACGAGTCTCATTAGTCCCGGATTTAGACCATTTAGTCTCGTTCAACGAAGATTAGTGGGTCTTGTTGAGACTTCTGGTTTGTACCGCATTTTTTCTCAACATCCCAACAATTTTCATGTTTATATTTACAGATGAAGCTGCCGTTGTTGAACAAAAGTTTTTATTTAGTCCTTCCTTTATAGATATTGCTCAGCAAACAGACAGTACACAATGCGTCCAGAAGCTGAACAAGAATTGTCCCACATCCTATTGACTGAGCTTTTGGCTTACCAATTTGCCAGTCCTGTTAGATGGATTGAAACCCAAGATGTCTTTTTGAAAGACTACAACACTGAAAGAGTTGTTGAAATTGGTCCTTCTCCAACCTTGGCTGGTATGGCCTCCAGAACAATTAAGGCCAAGTATGAAACATATGATGCCGCTTTGTCTTTGCAAAGACAGGTTTTGTGTTATGCTAAGGATGCAAAGGAAATCTACTATACTCGTGATCCTGCTGAAATTGCTGCTGCTGAAGAAGCTGCTGCTGCTCCTGCTGAATCTGCCGCTGCCGCTCCTGCTCCTGCCGCTGCTGCTCCAGTTGCTGCTGCTCCAGCTGCCGGTCCTGTTGCTGAAATCCCAGATGAAAAGGTTAAGGCCTCCTTGTTGATTCATGTTTTGGTTGCCCAAAAGTTGAAGAAATCTTTGGATCAAGTCCCAATGTCAAAGGCCATTAAGGATTTGGTTAACGGTAAGTCCACTATTCAAAACGAAATTCTGGGTGACTTAGGTAAGGAATTTGGTTCTACCCCAGAAAAGCCAGAAGAAACACCATTGGAAGAATTGGCTGAACAATTCCAAGACACTTACAACGGTGAGTTGGGTAAGCAATCCTCTTCTTTGATCGCCAGAATGATCTCTGCTAAGATGTCTGGTGGTTTCTCTGTTTCCACTGCTAGAAAATACTTGCAATCACGTTGGGGGTTGGGTCCAGGTAGACAAGATGCTGTCTTGTTGTTGGCTTTGACTCAAGAACCTGCTGCCCGTTTGGGTAGTGAAGCTGATGCTAAGGCTTTCTTTGATGGTTTGGCTCAAAAGTACGCTTCTATTGCCAATATCTCTTTGAGTTCTGCTGCTGCTTCCTCCGCTGGTGGTGCTGCTGCTGCCGGTGGTGCTACCATTGATGCTGCTGCTTTGGAAGAACTAACCAAGGACAACAAGGTTCTAGCTCGTCAACAATTGCAAGTTTTGGCACGTTACTTGAAGCTAGACTTGAACCAAGGTTTCAAGGCTGCCGAACAAGAAAAGAACAACTTGAAGGCCTTACAAGAACAATTGGATAACTTGACAAATGAATTGGGTGACTACTTCATTGAAGGTATCACATCTTCCTTTTCTAGAAAGAAGGCTAGAGTTTACGACAGTTCTTGGAACTGGGCGAGACAAAGTTTGTTGACTTTGTACTTTGAAATCATTCACGGTGCATTAAAGAGAGTTGATAGACAACTGGTCTCTGATGTTATCAACATCATGAATCGTTCCAATGAATCTTTGATCAAGTTTATGGAATTCCATATCAACCAAGCTGATGAAAGCAAGGGTGAAAACTACGCTTTAGCTAAGGAATTGGGTAATCAATTGATTGAAAACTGTAAGGAAGTCTTGAACCTTGACCCAGTCTACAAGGATATTTCTTTGCCATTGGGTCCAAAGACCACTGTTGATTTCAAGGGTAACATCAACTACTCTGAAGAACCAAGAGAGAACGTCCGTAAGTTCCAACAATACGTTTTTGAAATGTCTCAAGGTTCTGAAAAGACCAGATCATTGCAACCAACTATTGAAGAAGATTTGACTAGAGTTTACAAAGCCATCTCTAAGCAAGCAGTCTTGGCTTCTGAAACCAAGTTGGAATTTGACAAGATCTATGGTGATTTGATTGAATTCCTAAAGTCTTCAAAGGAAATTGAAATCAACAAGAACACCACAGCTGCTGGCTCTAACGATGATAGCTTGGAAGTTTCATCTTTGGCTTCCAGTTCCACCATCTCTAACCCAGTCTCTAAGTCCATTCCACAAGAAATAGTTCCATTCTTGCACTTGAAGAAGAGATTGCCAGATGAGTCTTGGGCTTACGACCGTTCCCTAACCTCTGTGTTCTTGGATGGTTTAGAACAAGCAGCTATTAACGGTATTACTTTCAAGGACAAATATGTCTTGATCACTGGTGCTGGTGCTGGTTCTATTGGTGCTGAAATCTTGAGAGGTTTGATTCAAGGTGGTGCTAAGGTTATCATCACCACTTCCAGATTTTCTAAGCAAACAACAGCTTACTACCAAGACATGTACACCAAGTTTGGTGCCAAGGGTTCTGCTTTGGTTGTTGTTCCATTCAACCAAGGTTCTAAGCAAGATGTGCAAGCTTTGATTGAATACATTTACGATGACGTTAAGAAGGGCGGTCTAGGTTGGGATTTGGATGCTATTATTCCATTCGCTGCCATCCCAGAAAATGGTATCGAAATGACACAAGTTGACTCCAAGTCTGAGTTTGCTCACCGTATCATGATGACCAATGTTTTGAGAATCATGGGTGCTGTTAAGGATCAAAAGTCTGTTAGAGGTATTGAAACCAGACCAGCCCAAGTTATCTTGCCATTGTCTCCAAACCATGGTACTTTTGGTTCTGATGGTTTGTATTCCGAATCCAAGTTGTCGTTAGAAACTTTGTTCAACAGATGGGGTTCTGAAAACTGGGGTAACCAATTGACTATCTGTGGTGCAATCATTGGTTGGACTAGAGGTACTGGTTTGATGAGTGCTAACAACATCATTGCCGAGGGTATTGAAAAGGTTGGTGTTAGAACTTTCAGTCAAAAGGAAATGAGTTTCAATTTGTTGGGTCTATTGGCTCCAGAAATCGTTGAATTGTGTCAAAAATCCCCAGTTATGGCAGATTTGAACGGTGGTTTGCAATTTGTCAACAATTTGAACGAATTCACTCAAAAGTTGAGATCTGATATCATGGAAACCTCTGAAATTAGAAAGGCTGTTTCTATTGAAACAGCTCTAGAACACAAGGTTGTTAACGGTGAATTTGCTGATGCTCCATTCGCTAAGGCTAGTGTTAACCCAAGAGCTAACATGAAGTTTGATTTCCCAGAATTGAAGTCATACGAAGAACTGAAGAACATTGCTCCACACTTGGAAGGCTTGTTGAACCTGGACAAGGTTGTTGTTGTTACCGGTTTTGCTGAAGTTGGTCCATGGGGTTCTTCTCGTACCAGATGGGAAATGGAAGCTGAAGGTGAGTTCTCTTTAGAAGGTGTTATTGAATTGGCCTGGATCATGGGTCTAATTAAGTACCACAATGGTCCATTGAAGGGTAAGCAATACTCCGGTTTTGTTGATGCTAAGACCAATGAACCTGTTGAAGATAAGGATGTTAAGCCAAAATACGAGTCCTTCATCTTGGAACACTGTGGTATCAGATTGATTGAATCAGAATTGTTCAATGGTTATGATCCAAACAAAAAGCAATTTATCCAGGAAGTTGTTTTGGAAGAAGACTTGACAGAATTCGAAGCTTCAAAGGAAACTGCCGAGCACTTCAAGCATGAACATGGAGACAAGTGTGAAATTCAAGAAAACTCTGAAACTGGTGAATACACTGTTAAATTGTTGAAGGGTGCTACTTTGTTCATTCCAAAGGCTTTGAGATTTGACCGTTTGGTTGCTGGTCAAGTTCCAACTGGTTGGGATGCTAAGAGATATGGTATCTCTGAGGATGTTATTTCCCAAGTTGATCCAATCACCTTGTTTGTTCTTGTTTCTGTTGTTGAAGCTTTTATCTCTTCAGGTATTAAGGATCCATATGAATTGTATAAGTACATTCATGTCTCTGAATTGGGTAACTGTTCTGGTTCTGGTATGGGTGGTGTTTCTGCCTTGCGTGGTATGTTCAAGGACCGTTACAAGGATATCCCAGTCCAAAATGATGTTTTGCAAGAATCTTTCATCAACACTATGTCTGCTTGGGTTAACATGTTGTTGTTGTCTTCCTCTGGTCCAATTAAGACACCAGTTGGTGCTTGTGCTACTGCTGTTGAGTCTTTGGATATCGGTGTTGAAACCATTGTATCTGGTAAGGCTAAGGTCTGTATTGTTGGTGGTTACGATGATTTCCAAGAAGAAGGTTCATATGAATTTGCTAACATGAACGCTACTTCCAACTCTTTGGAAGAATTTGAAAATGGTCGTACCCCAAGTGAAATGTCTAGACCAGCTACTACCACTAGATCTGGTTTCATGGAAGCTCAAGGTGCTGGTATTCAAATCATCATGACTGCAAGCTTGGCTTTGGAAATGGGTGTTCCAATTTACGGTATCTTGGGTATGACTGCTACTGCTACTGATAAGTGTGGTAGATCTGTTCCAGCTCCAGGTAAGGGTATTATGACCACTGCCAGAGAACACCATGGTGACTTGAAGTTCTCTTCATCTTTGATGGACATTAAGTACAGAAAGCGTCAAGTTGAAAGAAGAGTCAAGGAAATTAAGCAATGGTTGGACTCTGAATACGACATTTTGCAAGATGATGCTAAGGATATTCCTGAGCATGACCGTGCTGAATATGTTGCTGAACGTGCTCAAGAGATTAGAGATGAAGCTCAAAAGCAAGTTAAGTTGGCTAAGGATTCCTATGGTAACTTCTTCTACCAAAACAATGCAAGAATTGCCCCATTGCGTGGTGCAATGGCTACTTTCGGTTTGACCATTGACGATATTGACGTTTGTTCTATGCACGGTACATCTACCAAGGCTAATGAAAAGAACGAAATTGCTACTCTTGACATGATGTTCAGACACTTGGGTAGAACTGAAGGTAACCCATCCATTGGTGTTTTCCAAAAGTACTTGACTGGTCATCCAAAGGGTGCTGCAGGTGCATGGATGATGAACGGTGCCTTGCAAATCTTGAACTCTGGTATTGTCCCAGGTAACAGAAATGCTGATAACGTTGATTCCTTGTTTGAACAACAAGACTTCTTGTTGTTCCCATCTAAGAGTATCAAGACTGATGGTATTAAGGCCGTTTCTGTTACTTCTTTCGGTTTTGGTCAAAAGGGTGCTCAAGCTGTTGCTATTAACAGTGATTACTTGTTCGCTGTCTTGTCAAAGGCTGAATACCAAGCTTATGCTAAGAAGTTCTACGAAAGACACAACAAGGCTTACTCTTACTTCCACAAGTCCTTCGTTTCCAACTCCTTGTTCCAAGCTAAGGACCATGCTCCATATGATGAAGACTTGCAAAACCCAGTTTACTTGGATCCATTGGCTAGAGTCACTCTTGCTAAGACTGGTGAATTTAAATTCACTGACAAAGCTATCCAAAAGGAAAACTCTTACGTCAAGCAACCAAACAAAGATACGTCTAGACTATTGAGCAAGTTGACTGCTGATGTTGGTGCTTCTGGTAACGTTGGTGTTGACGTTGAATTGATCTCTGAAATCAATGTTGACAACGAAACATTTATTGAGCGTAACTTCACTGAAACTGAAATCAAGTACTGCACTGCTTCTCCTTCTCCACAATCCTCTTTTGCTGGCGCCTGGTCTGCTAAGGAAGCTGTTTTTAAGGCTTTGGGTGTCAAGTCCAAGGGTGCTGGTGCTGCTTTGAAGGAAATCGAAATTGTCCATGACAACAACGGTGCTCCACAAGTTGTTTTGCATGGTGAAGCTTTGAAGGCTGCTCCAAAGGATGCTAAGATCAAGGTTTCTATCTCTCACGATGACTTCCAAAGTGTTGCCGTTGCTTTGTTGAACTAAATTAATAAATAGATAAATGTATTTAATTAATCACTACAATCTGTTAGTATTATATATACTATTGTTCTATTCATGTAATAAATTTCGTAAGGTTGTGTTAGAGGATCATTGGGAAAACAAGTTTGTAGGATCAAGATCGGATGGGGTAGCAAAGACCCTTGGGTATTCTGTACCATTAGTAGCAACAGCAGTGTTTGGAACTTTGGTCATATTCCTTTTCTTCCCCCTACACTTTAAGCAAATCTTGTTTTTCCCATCTTCTGGTTTTAATGGATGTGTACAACGGTTACAGCATCCACTGGCCTCTAATCTTGATCTTCTGTTTCTATCTAGTTCTCTGCACTTCGGACAAACTTTAAATGCTTTATCCTCATTTTCGGCACCACAATGAACACACAGGCCCTTATCAAATCTACCACGTTTCAACATTTTTGTGGTATAACGGCATGCGGCACACATTAACCAGTTTCTGTCCTCTTCTGTCATGATGCAGGCGCATCTATTACAAGCCAGTGGATTCTCTTTAGCCTTTTGAGAAAATCTCCTGCTTCTCTGTCTTTGAAAAGCACGACAACGAGCACACATTTTATAAGTTTTGCCAACAACGGGGTTGTTAAATGGCTTTTTGCATCTTGTACAGTTATCAGATGTAAACCCAGCTGGAACAATGATTGGTTCATTTGGATCATATGCTCTTTTGGGGCCAGTAACGTCAGGTAAAACTCCGCTTGCAATGTTGAGATCATTATCAACCGTAAATGCTCTTAAATTACTTGCAGTACCCTTGCGAATAATATTTTTCTCTGTTGTTAATAGCAATAGATCTTTTTCAATCGCTTCTGCTGTCTTTGCATCCATCATATTAGTGGTATTATCTGCTGTAGCGGAGTCCATTATGTTAGTGTCTATTGGATGAGTGTGTATTTCGTTAGCCTCGATTGTGTTAGCAACGAGTGTATTGGTCTCTGCTTCTGTTGTGTTATCATTACCATTTTCACCTTCATCATTATGTCTGTGCTTGTGTTTATGCTTGTGCTTGTGCTTGTGCTTGTGCTTGTGCTCCTTCTTATGTTTATGTTCTTTATTGTGCTTGTGCTCCTTTTTGTGCTTGTGTTCCTTCTTCTGCTTCTCTAGATCGCTTGATTGAGTCTGCTGTGCAACTGCTCTCTGGGCTTGGGCGATGGCTGCACTTAGAGCACTATCCATAACAAAATCCAGTTTAATTTATAGTAGTCAACTAAAAAATAATAAAATAACGACTTAGAGTAATTTTAAAAACTCCGATAATAGGAAAGTTCTGAAAAGACCTGTTGTCGAGCTTTAGAATTGGCTAATGATGTTATATCATCTCGATGTGCTAAATCAAATTTTTAGATTTTTTGATTACTAAATTCGGAAATAAAAGTGTAAACGGATCAATACATTAAAAACTAAACAATGATCTCTTTGGCTTTTACAACGCCCTTCTTAGCTTTCTTTATCAGTTTCTTTGTTTTGTATACTATATCCCCTTTCACCTTCTTGGTCCCGTCAGATGCTTTGTACGGCAGTTTTATCAATGCAGACTTTACACCTAAAATTATATCCTCCTTCAAAGAACTATCCGGATCATTGAACTTTGATGGATTTGTTGGTGGTGCATTTTTTGCCACCTTAAGACTAGATATTTTACCACCCTCAAAATCGCTCATTTGTAAATGAGCATCAATGTCTGTTGTAGTGCTGATGATTTTGACTTCATCATTCTTTGTCTTTTGTTTCTCTAAGAAATCTCTAAAAGAAGAAAAGGGTCTCTGATGTGATATCCTGTTTCCCAGGAAGCTATATGGATCGTGATATTCTTGTTTAGTGATGAAACTTTGAAATTTAATAGGTTTCTCCATATCTTTCAAAAACTTTTGTTCCAAAATAGTTTTGGTTCTTTTCGCATGTTCAAGTTCTTTATTCTTTAACTCACTCTCTTCAAATTTATCATGTGTAACCAACTCACGTTGTGGTTCTACCTTCTCCAAGTCTATTAAACCAATGGTTTCAGATTCATCAAGTTTATCAAATGCATGGTCTGTAAGGTCTTCCACATTTAATCCACTAATATCTCGATCAGGCAATAATTCAAAACCAGCTTCATTATTAGGAGTTGGTATTTTATTATTATGATTATTCGGTGAATATCTTGGTGGTTTGTAGTCTTCTTGGCTTCCTTCATTATATGTTAAATCTTCTGAATAAGCTTTGGTTGGATTTCTCATTGTAGTTTCCTTCTCTGCATACTTATTCCCTAGAAGAGGATAGACTGTCTCAGAGGAATCCGAAAATCTTGAGCCTTCATTCGCAGAATGCAGCTCTATTTCATGATTGTCTCTTCTTTGAAGCTCATGAATATAAGGAGCAGCTTTCTGATCACCCTGGCTCTCCTCCCAATGCTTCTTCCTAGAAGATTCTTCATTAGCTTTTGGTATTAGTTGTTTATGATAGCTCCTACTTTCCAAGCCAGGTCGAACATGAGGTTCAGGTCGTGACGTGGAATATGGTGGTTCGTTTGCAATGTCCTTGTCTTCATTTTCGTTATAATCTTGATCTTCTTGTACTTCTTCATCAGCTTTGTCTTCCTCTTTGTATTCGCTATCGTTTTCGTTTTCGTCTTCTTCTTGATACTCCCCTTTGTCTTCTTCTTCCTCTTCATAATCACCTTCTTCATAATCACCTTCTTCATAATCACCTTCTTCATATTCACATTCTTCTTCATCGTCGTCATCATCATCATCATCATCATCATCATCATCATCATCATCATCAGTATAACTTTCATTTATATCTGATTTGGTGGCTGTGTATATTTGGCTCGTATCCTGATACCTTCCATCAAACTCATTATCCAGTTCAAAATTTTGTTCTTGAAATTCAAAAGGATACACTTCGTCTTTATCTTCTTCTTCCAGATATTCATTATCTTTATCTTCATAAACATCCTGTTCCTCATCATTTTCCACATCTTCTAAAACTTGGCTATCTTCAATATGTGGATCATTATTCTCTTCTAGGACTTCTTTATTATTATTAAATGGAACAAGTTTCTTATGATAATCAAAAATGTTATTATTATTTTGGTTTTCATTATCGTTATTATCATTCTCGTCTGGGTAGTCATTTCTAGCATTGGCAACCACTTGAGAAAGTCTTTGGGCATCATCATTGGAAAACTTTTCAAGACAGGTACCCCAGAAATGGTCTCTTGCACTGAAGAATGCACCATAAGGACAAATATCAACTAAACAACCAACCAAAGCAGGACTATTTTCGCATATACATGTGAAGTCTCTATGCCCATACTCACAACTTCTAGCAGCAACTTGAACACATGATAAGAAACAAGCTGGAGGTGTTGCAAACGTAAATTTTAGGAGCAGAAAGGACGCAAGCACAACAAACCGAACAAACATTTGATTCAAATAAAAAAGGTCTTATATCATAATGAACACCTAACATTGGTTGAATCTCAAATCTTGGGTTTTTTGGATTATTGGCTGGATCTGTATGATTTTGTGTAAACACAAACAGAATGTAAAAAAACAGATATGCAAGAATACCATTCCAGTTAATTGCAAAATATCATGGCACAACTAATCTTTATTATGTTAATCATATTAGCCTTTATTTAGTAGTCTGTGTTTTTAAAATTTAAACAACCGGTACTATTAAATATTTTAACTACGATGTTTTTTAATTCTTGACACTCGATTTGTATTTACCATGTAAAACTATAAAAATGGAAATGATTTTCACTCTTGATAACTCTGGAATGGTTCTATGAACACTTCGTACAACAAGCTAGCCTCTCCAAGGTCGACTGACTGAACATCCTCATAATTATTAACAATAAAAGTTCAAAAATAAGTGCTCCGCGGCAGGTTCGAACTGTCGACCTTCAGATTATGAGACTGACGCTCTACCGACTGAGCTAGCGAAGCAACTTTTTTTTTATGATACGGTGTAGGACAGGTTTCAGCCAGGATAGTGCAATGGTAGTACAATTTTTCAGCATGAATGATAAATGAATGATAGAATGTTGTTACAAGGATCTTTACAATCTACGAAGGACATGGATAGAAATTCAAGAACCAAAAGAGAAGTTTTCTAATAAGGATAATCAAATTTTCATAAATAATTAAGAATCAACTATTAATATACACCGAAATTGTATAATTCGATTTTAAAGGATCACTGAGTTAAAGTCAATCAGACTAATAAGCCAATTGAG
>JAJLVY010000327.1:0-11483 GCA_030570475.1 Liangdongia dendrica
ACTTATTAGTCTGCTTGATTTCAACTCAGTGATCCTTTAAATATAAATAAACGTTATCGTTATATAAAAAAAAAGAAATTAAGAAATTGGGCTATTTTCGTTAATTCAACAAAGATATCATTAATAATTGGATCATTTAAACTGGTCTGCACTGATTTGAGTGTTTATATTTAATGTTTTTACGTAAGTTTTTATGTATGCATGTGTTGTACTGGTACTCATGTAAGAATAAACATTTATTATAAAAACTAAACTAAACAGTATGAGTCTTTGGCTCAACCTCTTCTGCAAGAACAGAGTCACCATTCACAAGTTCATTGATGTAATCACGTTTACGGTTCTGGTATCGATCAAACCACACAAGGACAAACAAGTATGGCACTTGGACACATGCCATGATCAGGCCCATGAGCATTCCCTTTGAGAACTGTGGAGCATACTTGGTGTTGAACAGCTTCAAGTTCATTGGCACAGTAGCGAATGCACAGATGAGATTCAAGGACCCGAGCGTGATGGCCTTGAGCTGTTTGTCTTCACCAGTCATCTCGTTTGCCCAGCTCACAACAATCACCGACACTGGGGCACAGACACCAATGATGGAGTAGGCATAAAACTGTGCAGCTCTCGTAACGTCCCAGACGTACAGGATTGCCATGCCAGAGATCCAGAAGAGCAACAGGACAAAGTACGTTTCATAGTACTTTCTTCGGAAATCCACAACCACGCCGCACACCAGGCAGAGCAGGGCCTTGACACCAGACTGGATGGTGGGGATGTTGTTTCTGTTGTAAATGCTGTACCCTTGTGCCTTTAAGGTGATTGACCAGTACCCACCAGCGCTCTCAGTCATTTGGCTAATGACATAGGCGAGCACAAAGATGTAAAACTGCCATGAGACGAGTGCTCTTTTGAAAGCACCAAGGTTCAGTTTGTTTGTACTCTCAACATTGCGCACCACGCTCGTCTGTTGATGGATCCAGTCCATTTCCTCGACAGAGAGGTAAAAGTTTGGCTGTCTGTTTGCTGGGTCCTGAGGGAGCACGAGAAAGCCATATATTGCGACCGGGATGGAGATACAAAAGTCAATAACGAATGGCCACTTCCACGCTGGCAGCCCACACTTGCCATCCAAGGCCACCACTCGTGACTGGAGCAGGCCACCAATGATGGGGCCCACACACCCTGAGAAGATGTAGATGGAGGAGCGAGAAACCAAAATTTCGCGAGGGTAAAAGAGGCCCAGGATGTAAAACAGCGATGGGTACGAGAAGCCCTCGAGTGCACCCTGGATGGCCCTGACAACGACCAGCGAGCCATAATTCTTGGTAGCTATCACGAGGATGCAGAGCACGGACCAGGCGACTTCAAAAAGCGGGAAGATGTAATTGACCCTGTATTTCGTGAGCAGGAGGGAGCCAAGGAGCCCAAAGGCTGAATAGCACATGGAGAAGGCCTCCGTGAGCCAGTTGTACTGCGCACCTTCCATGTGGAAGTCTTCCTGGAGGCCACTCACGTAGGCGTACGACAGGTTCGAGGAGTCGAGGTACTTGATGAAGAAGGTGAAGCAGGTGAAAGTGAGCACGAAGCAGTCGAGCTTGAAGATGGTTTTCTTCTGGGCCGTTGTTATACCAGCTGGATACCAAACAAAGAACCCACTGTTGGACTTTAAGGAGGACTTGGGCTTTGTGTTGGAGAAGAAGAGCCTCTTGCGCACAGCCCAAGGAATGGTGAGCTGGGAGAAGTCTTTTGTTTTGTTTTGTTCAGCAGCATCATAAGCATCATCAGCATAATCAGTAATAGCAGCATCATCAACAGCAGCAACAGCAGCAACACCGTAGTCCAGCTTAATCTCTTCGGCAACCATTGCTATGCAACAGATCTCAAGCGTAGAATCACAGCCACTCGAGAGCTCACAAGCAGAAGCAGAACACTGCTTTTATAGACCCATAGAGCCAGAGCTATCAAGACATCCTGCCACATAATCCCTGAGCTGAGCATCGACCTTCCTTCACAGCCACTCGAGATGCTCCCAAGCAGAAGCGACACTGCTTTTGTAGAGTCAGTACCAGTGCTATAGAGCCAGAGCCAGAGCTATCAAGACAGCCTGCCACATAATCACTGAGCTGAGCATCGACCTTCCTACGCCTTTGCAAAGAATCCCTTGAAATTGAAAAAACCACCAGCCAATCAGCAGTGGGCTCCCCCAGCCAGCCAGTTCGCCATATAAAGAGCCAGACAGTGCGAAGCACCCAGCTGTTATCACCCAACAACCAGAAGAACCAGAAAAACCAGAAGAACCAGAGCACAATATGAGTCTTGGAGCGGATGAGCATGTTGTGATTGTCGGTGCCGGCACCTTTGGGCTATCAACAGCCCTCGAGCTGCTCAGAAGCGGCCACAAAAACGTCACCATCATCGACAGGTACCCAGTACCCTCACCACTCGCTGCTGGCAACGACGTGAACAAGGTCTTCCAGATCAATGCACTGGACCCTGGCTTCTACTCCGATCTTGTGCTGCAGTCGTACCACAAGTGGAGCACCGACAGCGTCTACAAGCAGGCCTTCCACGAGACTGGTATCCTCTATTTGGCCTCGAGCTCCAAGGCAATTGATGCTGCTGAGAAACGCACCAGGCTGCTCAACGAGCTCGGTATTCAGGCCAAGCTGCTCGAGAACACAGAAATTAGCAACGTGCTGAACACCAGCTTTGACGACCCTATTCGCTTCAAAGAGTCAAAGGCAACTTTCCAAACAGAAAAGGCTGGGTGGACATATGCTGCGCTCGCACTGCAAAGAGCTTCTGAGGAGGCTATTAAACTCGGTGCCAAGATCGTCACTGATGCTGTCGAGGAACTGCTGTTCGACAAGGATGGGAAATCCATTGGTGTCAAAACTTTCTCTGGCCAATACATTTATGCTACAAAGACAGTCATTGCTGCTGGGGCAAGCTCCATCAGACTACTCGAGTTTGAAGGCCAGCTGCTAGCCAAATGCTGGACTGTGGGTCACATAAAACTGACCCCTCAGGAAGTTGAGGCCCTAAAGGGCATCCCAGTTGTCCTGGACTTTGAAGACGGCTTCCTCTTTGAACCTGATGCCAATGGAGACTTGAAGTTTTGCAACGAATTCCCAGGCTACATCAACTTGGAAAAGATTCCAAGCAACAAGGATGTGGTTTCTGTTCCATCGTACAAGCAGAGCCTCCCACTCGAAGCCGTCCTCTACATGAGAAGACTGCTAGGAAAAATATTCCCATCTTTATCAAACAGACCCTTTAACGTTGCCACAATATGCTGGTGCACAGACACAGCTGACCGTCACTTCTTGATTGGCGAGCATCCAAAGCATCCAAACTTGGTCCTCGGTACTGGTGATTCAGGCAAAGGTTTCAAATTCATGCCAATCATTGGGGAGTACATCGCAGCCGTCGTGTTGAAAGGTGACCAAGGTTTGGATGAACAAAAGAGAAACGCATGGAGATGGAGACCAGAGACTGCACTCAATAGAGACATTTATGATTTGCAGCATAGAAGCGGTGGTTCAAACAAGATTAAAGATTTAAAAGATATCAAACAATGGAGTGATGGTACTGATCCACTGACTGAAAAGTTTACCAATCTTGAAATATAAACGCTATTATTGTTATTATTATTATTATTCTCTTATAAGTATATGACAAGTTGTAGTATTTCTTTAGGATCTTTCTTTACAGTAGAGATATTGATGGAACAACTCATTGACCAGTAAAAACAAGAAAAACAACACACACACACACACACACACAGACAAATCATTCTTTCAAACGCCCTCTTGAATCACCTTCAACCGTTTCACTCCTTTATATTTTGCTTTTGCTTTTTCAGTTTCATAAACATTGCTACTTGCTATTATGTGAAATGAAACAAACAAAGGACGTACCAAAAACCTCAAAAAAAGCTTATAATGTGTAGATATCCCTTCAAATTATCCATCCCTATATATTATATGATCTGATATCAGAAAGAATAGTCAATCTATCAATCAACCAATCAATCAATCATTCGAAAACATGTTGTCTAGAAAAATCACAAGCTCTATGTTGAAGAGAAACTTCTCTAAAAACTCAACTTTGCAACGCTTAGGCCAAAGAGGCTCTGACAATAATAATCCATTCATGGACTTTGCCAAGCTGGCCAGCTCTTCGTTGAATGGTACAAAGTATGGGGACTTGTTCAACATCAACCCTCAAAAGACCAGCCCACAAGATTTGCTCAACAAGGTTAACTCTGCAATCAATGATGCAACCTCAGACAATGGGCTAAAGAATTTGGATGATTCATCCTTCTTTAAGATGTACAAGAACCTACCAAGTTTTACATCAGTTCCAAAGGAGTTACAGAAGAAGAATTTGGATCAGATTGATAGAAAGGCTGGTGTGTTTAAGCTATTGACCGACTCTGAACATGACGGTGTTTTGAGAGCTAAAACTGACACTGGTGCCAGCTATGATGACTTGCTCATTCGTGATATTTCTATTGAAAACATTGGTGAGATTGACAATGCTTGGTTTAATGGCATTTTGGAGAAGAATAAGCTCTTGTTTGAGAATTGGAGTAAAGCTAGCGAGCTCAAGGATAAGATTGCTAGCTTGAAGGATGAAATCCCAAAGCAATTGGACTCGCTCGACCCAAAAACAAAGAGACAATTGAAGATTGAGGCCAAGATTGCTTCAAAAGTTGTCGATTACCTAAAGAATGTTATTAAGAGCGACAAGCTATTGGCGAACACTATTGATGATACCATTAGGGCTCGCGAGATTGTTATCAACACTACTGAAAAGGCTGCAAACACACCAATTATCGAATCAATGGAGGGCAAGTTGTTGCTGCAAGTTAAGCCAGACTATGTTATCAACAATGTCCCATTTATCTTTGCCAAGGATGTTGCTTCCAACCCAACCACAAACAATGATTCATTGAGAAGCGTCTTGACTAGCATGCTCCACCTGGGTAGTAATATCGGTATCATTTCAGACTCGTTCAATCACTGCATTGTTCAAATTGATTACAATCAAAATATTTCCGTTGGTAATGATGGTGTGGTTGGTGTCTCTATCAAGACTAAGAGTTTGAACAATTTGACTGAAGACTTGACTGTTAAAGATGCATTGATTGCATTGGTTTTGAATGAAGTGACTGCTGGAACCTCTGCTGCTCTTGAAAAGATGGAGATGGTTAGAAAGACGTTGGTTGAAAAGTTTTTGAGACCAACATCTGAATACAAGGCTGCCCAGTATGAATTGGCCAAGAGTGTGTTTGGTGAGAATGGCTACAAGGAGGTTACTATTAACGATGGTTCTTTGAGGGTTACTGGCTGTGGGTTTGATCCATTGAAGGAGATTTTGTTTTCCATTCCATTGGGCGAGTTGAAAAAGTCTTCAATGGGCGACGAGCTGATGAAGACTGGCGTTTTTGCAGAATTGGCTGACAAGTTGGAGGATGACGCTTCAATCACCATTGCGCTATTTGATCCAATTTTGTTTTCCAACCGTCAACAGGATGTGTTTGAAATGAAACAGTTTCAACAAGGTACTTATGCAGCCAATGAAAAACTGTATGAGTTGGGTGTTGAAACCACTAAAACCCCAGCTTTGGTTATGCAGAAGGTTTTCTTTAAGGATCAACCATTTGTTATTGTGAACCAAAATGGCGAGTACCAGTACAGTGGTTATGCTATTGTTGAAGAGTCTCCAGAAACTTACATTTCAAGACGTGAAGGCAACATGGCTAAGAATGCATTTGAGGAGTTGGACAAGTTGCATAAGCAAGGGTTGAGCTTGAGACCAAACGCTAGAGTTGGTAATGACGGGAATAACCAATTTTTCATTGAGAACCCAGGTAAGCTTGGTGATGTGGATACTGCTAAAGAAATGCAGAAAGATAGAGAAGTCTTGCGTCAATTGTTGTTTGGTGGCAAGAAATGAAGTGTATGGGATATCTCCCCCGCCTCCTCATACTTTTTTTTCATTTCTTTTACGCGGAATGTATTTGAATATATTTGAATTAAAGACTATTGTAGTGACTTGAAGTGGTAAAAAAAAAAAGAAGAGGCGAACACACACACATAGTGATGAAATTTGAAATTACATTGTACTTTTCGAATGCGGGAATCTTGTAAATCCGATGGCACAGCTATACACATTGCATTGTGTGTGTGTTGGTTTTATATCACTTGCATGATGCATTGTATGTTCCTAAAAGGGTAATGGTGATGCAGTTGTTTGAACAATGAGATTCCAGAGACGAAACAAATATCATGCCAACTCCAGTTTTACAGAGAGGTATACCAAGGGTATAAAAGGGCCCCCCAAAGTCCCTATTTTTGCATTTCATATTTTTGTTCTTTTCTTCATCAAACAATACTTGAACAACACAAACCAACAGAAACCAACCAAAATCAACAATGCAACCATCAACTTATGCTACTGAAAAGAAGGACACTGAATCCAAGGACAACTTTTACTGGGGCCCTGACACTGGCAGAATTGGCAGTGGCTGCACCATTGCTTGAGTGAGCTTGCCTTTTAAATGAAATATTTTTCATGGTCTTTTTACACCTAGCTGCGAGTGGATGGATTCCAATCCACAATAAATCAATATATAAGAATAAGAAACTAAATAAACATACATTTTCCACTTTAAAACATAGAAATCTAACTAATTGTAGGAGCATTTAGGAGCATTTAGGAGCATTTAGGAGCAATAAACAATACAATAATAAACCAAGACAAAAAGAAACAACGGGCCGAGCAGGGAATTGAACCCTGGGCCACTCGCACCCAAAGCGAGTATCATACCACTAGACCACGCGGCCGTTTTCCTGTTTCTCCAACCCCAGAAATGCAGTCAGTCAGTCGCGCTGCCGAGGGCGACGTGATGACGTCATTGTGCGTTCAGGTGCCCCCTCCGAGTAAACATCAACAAACCAAGAAAGTATAGTATATAAGCAAACTCGATTAGGAACGCGACTTTTATTCCATTTCAGGTTGATTCAGACCAAACCATTATTACTATTAGTCGCAAGAAAAAAAAAGCACAGAGGGTTTGCGAGGGAAACAAAGACACAACGCAGCTACGACAATGTCACAAGAGTACCATCAACTCCAGGTCAAGGACTCGTACTTGGTTGGCAAACCACTACTTTACTTTACAACATGCTTTGTCAGTGTCGGGGTCTTGCTCTTTGGTTTCGAGCAGGGTGTCATGAGTGGTCTCTTAACAAACACACGCTTCAAGGACTACTTTAACGACCCCTCAAGTGCTGCCATTGGCACAATGGTTGCCATATTGGAAATCGGGGCCTTGATATCCTCACTACTGTCTGGCAAAATCAGCGATAGAGTTGGAAGACGGCGCACCATCCGCTATGGGTCTCTCGTGTTTTGTATCGGTGGGCTGCTGCAAGCAGTTGCGGGCTCGTTTGGGATGCTGACGTTTGCTAGATTCATCAGTGGTCTTGGTGTTGGCTTATTAACCACTGTTGTGCCAGTGTACCAAACAGAAATATCACCTCCGCACTCGAGAGGTCGTTTGGCCTGTGTGGAATTTACTGGGAACATTATTGGCTATGCCAGTTCTGTGTGGGCAGATTACTTTTGTTCGTTCTTTGATTCAAACATGGCTTGGAGACTGCCACTGTCCATCCAGGGGGTAATTGCACTGGGCCTATTCTTTGGTTCATACATCATTGTGGAAAGTCCAAGATGGCTACTAAGTCACGATCACGATGCAGAAGGGATTGTCGTTATTGCTGATTTGACGGCTGAAGGTGATGTCCAGGCTGAAAGTGCGAGAAACGAATATAGAGAAATCAAAGAAACTGTGTTGCTACATAGACTTGAAGGTGAAAGTTCTTATGCATACATGTTTAAAAGATACAAGAAGAGAGTGTTTATTGCAATGTCAGCCCAAGCATTCGCACAACTGAATGGGATCAATGTCATTTCATATTATGCACCTCTAGTGTTTGAGCAGGCTGGTTGGCACGGTCGTGATGCATTGTTGATGACTGGGTTTAATGCCATCATATACGTTGCTAGTACCCTGCTACCATGGATTGCAATAGATAAATGGGGCAGACGTCCAATCTTGCTTTCCGGTGCTATTATTATGGGGCTTGCGTTGACCGCCATCTCCTATTCTTTATACATCAATTCAGAAGCAACAAGACATTACGTTGTTACATTGGTTATCATATTCAATGCCGCCTTTGGGTATTCTTGGGGCCCTATCCCTTGGTTTATTGGCACAGAGATTGCCCCTTCAAGCATCCGTGCTAAAGTTGCTTCATTATCAACAGCATCAAACTGGGCCTTTAACTGGCTTGTTGGTGAAATGACACCAATCCTACAGGAACTGATCACCTGGAGATTGTACTTGATTCATTCCACATCCTGTTTTATCTCATTCTTTGTCGTCTACTATATTTACCCAGAAACTGCAGGTGTCTCTTTAGAAGATATGGACTCTATTTTTGATGACCGCTCTTCACATTTCAGTTATCATGGAACTGGCACATCTCCATCACATTTAGACATTGAGGCTCAGTCGGCATATGGTGAAATCAGTGAAGGTGATGTTCAACCATCAGGTGCTGCTGTTGCACGTCAACAGGCATTGACACAGTACAATCACAATGGTTTCAACAGTCCAACTTTATTGCCTAAGAAGTCAGATGCAAGTTTCATGAGATCTTCTACACCGCAATATATTCCTCCTCATACCGGTTTACAGCAGTTGGCTACAAGTGTGGAACCACCTGCGATAGAAGAGATTATAAAATTTAAGAATAGTGACCAGCATTCGTTGAGCTCTTCAATTAGAAGATCAAGTGCTACAGTTAGTTCTGTTATTGGCAAAATTTTGAAGAAGAAAAAGAACAACAATGGTGCAAATAATAATAACAACACCAATAATGGAGAGAACAATGATGAGTGTGATACTGCCACAGACGACGATGAAAGTGTGCTAGTATCTGATCAAGAGAGTGTTGCTTCTAACGCTCATATCACTGGTGGATCGGCATCTGAACAAGTTTGAAAACAAACGCTTGTGTACAATATCAATTAAAAAAAATATCTATATCTATATCTATATATATATATATATATAATTTATAAAGGATCTGGCAATCTTCTATACACCTTGATGTATTTGGAACCATTGTTACGAGCAACCTTCTTACCTTCTTCAGTACTTTCTCTCATTATCTTGACACATTCGTCATTGCTTTCCCATTCTTCACCAACTCTTTCAAACAATGGATGCTCATCCAAATGCTTAACCATCCAGTTGTGTAAATCCAAGACATCGGTGATGGTGTATATTATCCCACCTTCACGTAAAACAAATGCATATTCAGACAACAAGGTGTTTGTGATGATTCTAGCCTTGTGCTTCCTTTGCTTAAAGTGAGGATCTGGGAAACAGAAAAACATCTTTTCTAATTGTGCCTTGTGGAAAAAGTTTGGTAGAAACTTCATAGCATTACCTCTTAAAACATTGATGTTTTGATAGCCATTCGTTTCAACCGATTTTTGACGTAGAGCAATGATACGGTCTTCAACATAATGTGTAACTTGTACTCTAATCTCCATACCTAAAATCAACTTGTCTGGTAGTGCAGGGGACAGATCGATCATCAAACCACCAAAACCACAACCAATATCTGCAATTGTCACTTGTTTGGTCATTTCATTCTTGGATTCATCATAAAACTTTGGGTATAGTTTTGACCAGTCCATCTCATCTGGAGATGCTGGGTACTCCAATTGATGATCAGAAAATGGGTTGGAGTGTGCACGCTGTCTGTAGAATCTTTTTCTTGGTAGTTCAATCTCATCTGTATCGTCTTTTATGGAGCTGGCATCGATCTTGACATGCTTCAGTGTTTTTCTCTTTTCTTCTTGTTTCTCACGGTATTGCTGACGCTTTAAAGAACGTTCACCCACTGTTGCTGTTTGTTGCTGTGCTTCTTCCGTAGAGACGTTTGTGGATTCAACTGCCACTTCTGCTTCGACTGTTGTTGGCTTTGTATCAACTGGTTCACTCATCTTATCTTATTGGTGATCTTTTTTCCCCCCCAAAATTAAATTAGTTGTCTTTTGACACTCCTCTCGATATTCATTTTGGCCAAAAAAAAAAAAAAAAAAATTTGAACTGCCATCATCTCAAGTGTCACCAAAGAGTGGGCGTACCACATCGTCACCAAAGCAGTTACTACTACTACCACTACAAAGCAAAGCAAAGCAAAGCAAAGCAAAGGAATAATGAGTGACTCAATGCCATCCCAGCATTCCCCTTTCATATTCACTTTATTTTCCCCGCAGAGTAGTAATGCTTGAGGATGTTCAAGATTTAGAGTCAACGTCATTCTATTTTCGGCAGCACTACAGTTAGCTTTTAACAATAAATACATTTTCCCCATACCAATATTTGAACATTAACTATTAATATATCATTATTCCTCCATGACTTGGTCTTGATCATCTTCTTGATCAACTTGCTCATCCTCTTCGCCCTCTTCTGGTGGAAAGTAGGTCGCGATAATGTTAATGATATCTTCAGACTCTTCCTCCGAGAATCTTTGATCACACTCCTCCACTATAGAGTACAAGTTGACCAAGGAATGCGGCGTGGAGTTCAATAGTTGTAGCAGCTCAATCTTTTCCAGTTTGTATTTGCTTAAATCTTTAATCAAGGCAGTGACATTTTCTGTGGTCTGTTGCTGAGTGATTGTTTTGGACAAGTAAGAAACCACTTCCCTGGTAATGATCTCTAGGTCAGGGTTGGGAGATTTCCGTAGCTTCTTGCTATCCAGCTTCTTGTCAATTCTTGTCCAGCGGTTTTGAACTTGAATCTCTTTTAAGTGTTGAAGGACTTCAAAGTTGGATAATAGTTTCTCTCGTTCTGTTTCAACCTAAATCAAACGCAAAAGGGGGAATGTTAATCATGGGTTATTCTCAAAAAAAAAAAAAACCATTCAAGCACATACCTTCATTCCTTCTCTGATTCTCTGTGTGTCTTTCTCTGTGTGTTTTATTTATTTGATGTGTCTGGCTCATCCAAAATTTTTCCTTTTTCTGGTAACAAGAAGACTAGACCCACAAGACTGGTCTAGACCGAACCCAGTCCCAACAGACAACCCTAAAGAGACTGGATCCAGACCATCTGGTACACACACTCCATCAACACACCCGAACACCATCTGCAGATAAACCAGCAGCCCTTTTTTAATATTATTGACAGCCACGTGTGGAGGAAGCCAAAAAAAAAAATTCAAGTTTTGTTAACATCTAGTCTTTGACTTTTTACCCCAATTGCACACTACGGAGAGCTACATCCACAAGGCTCTGACTGCGAACAAACAGAGACAGAGACAGAGACAGAGACAGAGACAGAGACGCAGCAAAGATGAAGTTTGGCGAGCACTTGAAAAGCTCCC
>JAJLVY010000328.1:0-11468 GCA_030570475.1 Liangdongia dendrica
GATTGATAGAAAAGATTTACAAGCTTTGATTTCTCGTCGTACACAAAACAATGATGGTCAATTACCCCAAGCTGAATCAACATTAACATCATCAATATCAGCATCAACATCAACAACAAGCCAGCCTATTCAAACTAAAGACATGCGTCAGATCATAAATACAATCAAAGACCCGGTTGACCTTTCAGCACCAATGGAGAATGACAGATTTGATATCACCAAATTGATCTTTTCAAAAGACCGTTCATTTTATGAAATCACAAAGCTGTTGCAAACTTTCAGACCTCAACGGGCGTTTTTTGACGGTAGAGGCATCATGAATGATGAACAGATTTTGATCAAATATAAAACATTGTCGGTCTTGGTTGCATTTAGAACTCTCAGTATTCCAATCGGAAGAAGTGCCGTCTTCTATTCATCCAAAATGCCTTTGGTTACTGAAAAATTCCCAATTCCAAAGTTGAATTTTAGCACTTTTATTGAACCTGAAAATGTCACAGTCACTTTAGATAGGGATAATTTAGAATGTGACCAGTTCAACTGGGGGCTTTTCCACAACGGTGCATCTGCTGGTTTAACTATATCAAGAGACGCAAAGGGTATATCTGGTAGTTGGGTTGTCTTTAACAAACCTGAACTCTTAAACGCTCAACATGGTGGGTTCTTATTAGGTCTAGGTTTGAATGGCCACTTGAAGAATTTGGAAGAGTGGAATATCTTTAACTACTTGGGTCCAAAACATACTTACACAAGTGTTGGTTTATTACTCGGCATGAGTGCCAGTTTGAAAAGAACTATGGATATTAAATTGACTAAAGTCTTGAGTGTCCATGTCGTTGCATTGCTACCTCAAGGGGCTACTGATATGATTGTGTCCATCGAAGTCCAAACTGCTGGGTTGATTGGTATCGGTTTAGTTTATCTTGAAACACAACACAGAAGAATGAGTGAGATCTTGTTATCCCAGATTGATGGTAAGGTGTATCTAGAAGAGAAAGAAGTTACAAATGAAAGTTATAGACTGGCTGCTGGAATTGGTCTTGGATATGTCAATTTGGGTAAAGGTGACGATCTACAAGGTTTGCATGATGCTCATGTTGTGGATAAGCTATTATCGCTTTCTGTTTCAATGAAGGATGTGCAAACAGATGAAAGCTATGATAAGTCTATGCCTGGTGCGATTCTAGCTTTGACATTGATATATTTAAAGACTAACAATGAGAGTATTGCCAAAAAGTTGCAAATCCCAGATACTGTACAGTTGATGGATTACATCAGACCAGATACCCTTTTGTTGAGAGCACTAGCAAAAAATGTGATTTTGTGGGACTCTATTGGAAAGACAAGATCCTGGATTCAGGCACAAGTTCCACTGATTTTATTAGAAAAGTCTCTGGGTCAAGGCATCACAATCGAAAACCAAAATTACTACCATATCGTTGCTGGTGCTTGTTTATCAATTGGGTTGAGATATGCATCCACAGCTGACCCAATCGCCAAAAGCACTGTTATGAGATACTACGATGAAGTTTGTGAAGAATTGAAAAGAGTCAACAATGCTCCTGGTGTTGATTCTGAAACATATGAAATTAAAGTCGTTGCATCAACCTTGCTGAATGCAAGAAGTATTTTGATTGTTGCATTGTCATTAATCGTTGCTGGTACTGGAGATTTGGACATGTTTAGAAGATTGAGAATTCTTCATGGTAAATTTGATTACATCTATAAAGAAAGTGCATATGGGAAGTACATGGCTTTTAACATGGCTCTTGGGTTTTTATTCCTCGGTGGTGGTCAATATGCATTTGACACTTCTTCTAATTTTGGTGTTGCTGCTCTATTGACATCTGTTTATCCTCTATTCCCTATTAATGATAAAACAGATAATGATGTCCACTTGCAAGCCTTGCGTCATTTTTGGTCTTTGGCTGTTGAACCTAGATGCTTGGTTGTTAGAGATGTTGAAACATTAAAACCAATCTCAAGTGAAGTTAGAGTTGAGTTGAACAATGGCGAATGTTTAGATATGATGGCGCCATGCTTATTACCACAATTGGATAAAATCAGAAAGATTTCAACGTTGTCGGACAAATATTATAACTTGGAAGTTAATGGTACCGAAGAGTTGGATAACAGGTTGGATTTCTATGTTTACAGAAAATCTAAGTTTGAGGTGTTGAAACAGTCTGTTTCTTTAATCCTTGACAAGATCAATGCAAAGTTTGAACAAGAAGAGGATTTCAAGAGTAACAAGTTTTTGAAATTGGATATTTTTTCACAGTTGAACAAGAATGATGTTTTCTCTTTGTTGGAGAACAATAGTGGTGATGGGTTTAAAGCCAATATTGTTGATAGACAAATAGAATTGGTTAATTTGGCTAAAAATCCAAAGAGCATTGAGGACTTATGGAACTTGAAGATAGTGTTTTCATTCTATGATAGAGTATTGAGTGAAGATGATGCATACTTTTTGAGTTTAGAGTTTGTTGACGAGTTGAAGATTAAGCTATGGCAGCTGACAAGAGAGGGGGGTAGATAATAGATAGATATCTAATTAGTTCATAGATATATAATTGCATTACATATATATATATTGTATTGTACCTAAATCTTTCATTTTATCATCTATATAACGATCCCATCCTTTGGAGGTGTGTACTGTCTTAGTATGACCCCACCTTCTTTTAAAACTTTAGCTGATAACGCATCCATGCTGTAACTTTGCGAATAAACAACTTCCTTGACACTACTCTGCACAATCTTGATTGAGCAAGTCAGGCAAGGACAAGTGTTGCAGTAAAGTACAGCGCTATTTCCAATTCTATCACGCCCACTCTCCAACAATGCATTTTCCTCAGCATGCAAGCATAAACAAGTTGACAGTCCTGTGCCACAAGTATTCCCACTGTTACAACGAGGGCACCCACCTTCATTACAGTTCTTCAAGTGACGTGGAGTTCCATTGTACCCTGTTGCGATGACTCTCTTGTCGCGCACAATGACAGAACCCACTCTTCTCTTCATGCAATTACTTCTCAGTGCTGCTAGGTCTGCCAGTCTCATGAAGTATGCGTCCCAGGATGGTCTCAGACGCGCAGTATCCTGTAATTGCAGCTCTGAAAGGTGGATGTACAGCTTCTCGACGCTCGTGGAGGTGTTGACTATTTTCACCATTGCTTTGGAGATCACCTCAACCACCATCGATGTTTCGTTGAATAGCTGGGTGTCTGAGAGCTCGATGAAGTCTGTGAATGATACGTCTGGGTGGAACTGTCTCTGTCTGTTCCATCTCAGCTTCAATGGGGCATCGATCGAGATGTGGAGGAAGAAGGGTCTTTTGGACAGTAGGTCCAGCTCTTTGATGGATGATATGTCCGTGAAGACAAAGTTTGAGAGCCAGTTTTTCGTGACATAGTCGATCAGGTCCTCTATGGAGTCAAAGAGCAGCTCTGTTTTCAGCTCATTTGTAGATTTAACCGCGACATCATCGCCTTGCGACAGTGCATCAACACTGGGTACTAAACCATCGCTTCTCTTGAAATCTATGTATTTGAACCCTTGAAACGTCAGGTAACGAGCCACCTCTGTCTTGCCAGCACCGAGCGTCCCGGATACGCCAACCAACATACTCAACTAGCAAACCAAGAGCAAATCAAGCACTAATAAATTCATAAATTGATAAATTCATAAATTCGACTGAAAACTTCCCATTCGGGAAATACCCCTCGGAACTGTTAGATTACATAATCGATACCCCGGAATCTGGGGGATTTTTGGTGTTTACAAAAAATTTCTCTAAGTCTGAAAATCAGCAAAAGCTCACCAACTTTTGGAAACAGAAGGAGAAAAAGAAGGAGAGAAAGAACAGCCCACGCGCAAGAGATTTGTCCCCGCCTACTGCCTGTCCGTCACTCGTTTCGCTCGTCTAAAAGATCGTGTGCCGTTGCTGTTGCTCTGTTGCTGTTGCCGCCCTTTTTTTGTCTTCCAATTACTACAAGATGCTTTCACATGTGAACCAAGGAGCCGCTGCCAGTGCTGCTGCTGCCTCAAAGTCAGTCGGAAGAGCAGGTCCTGTCGCCTCTGTTGCCAACACATTCTCCAAGTCGTCCAGACTGTACTCGTCCATACCCAGACCAAAGAAGTCGTCTCTATACTACAGCCCTTACCAGTTTGGCTCACAGATCAAGAACGGTATTAAATGTCGCATGCCTCCCATCAGAAAGTTCTCGCAAAGCTACCCCGTCCAGTGGTCTAATGGCAGCTCTACAAACAGCGGTGCTCTGCGTAGCACCAAGCACCAGTTGATCAAGTACATTGCATTGTTCTCCATCAGTTTTATCTTTTACGGCGTGTCGTCAAAGATTTACTATCAATCCATCAAGAAAGAAAAGGGTGGTGATGCCGATGGTGACGCGCAAGATGATGAACTTGCTGTGCATCCATCCCACTCGTGGACGTTCTTCTGCTATAGCACACTACCATTGAATGCCATCTCCAGACTGTGGGGTCAGTTGAACAGCATTGACCTACCTGTGTGGTTAAGAGAGCCGGGCTATAAATTTTATTCCTACGTGTTTGGTGCCAATCTCGATGAAATCAGCGAGAGCGACTTGACCAAATTCAAGAACCTAGGTGAGTTCTTTTACAGAGGCTTGAAGCCTGGCGTGAGACCTGTTGACTCAAATGCCGATATCGTGTGCCCAAGTGACGGGAAAGTTTTGCAGTTTGGTATTATTGAGAACGGTAACATTGAACAAGTGAAGGGTATGACTTATACTGTTGATGCCTTGCTCGGTGATGCCTCGAACCAAAAGTTGGCTGCTCCAACTACACCTGTTCATTTTGACCATAAAGATGGTGACGATGTTACAGACCGTCATGAGGAATTTGCCAGAATCAACGGGATCTCGTACACCTTGGACGATGTTATTGGTGGTGAAGGTAAGAATGTGACACACTTGAAGAAAATATTGTACAAGGAAGAGGGTGATCGCGCTGCAGAGGCTGGTTCCAGAGAAGAGGTTGCCAAAGTTGCCAACGACATCACTAAGGGTGCTGCTACAAACGTCACCTCTGATAAGGAATTGTTTTACGCAGTCATCTACTTGGCCCCAGGCGATTATCACAGATACCATTCTCCAGCTAACTGGGTTGTCACTTTGAGAAGACACTTTGTTGGTGAGTTGTACAGTGTCGCACCATACTTCCAAAGAACTTTGGCCAATTTGTTTGTTTTGAACGAGAGAGTTGCATTGCTAGGTTACTGGAAGTATGGATTTTTCAGTATGACCCCTGTTGGTGCCACTAACGTCGGTAGTATCAAGGTTAACTTTGACAAGGACTTGGCTACCAACACCAAGTATGAAAGTGCACACTACAAGAATACCACGGCTGAAGAAGAGCAAACAAGAGTCAAGAAGAACACATGTTACGAGGCCACTTATAACAATGCATCCAAGTTGTTGGGTGGGTTCCCAGTTTCTAAAGGTCAAGAAGTTGGTGGGTTCATGTTAGGTTCCACTGTTGTTCTGGTGTTTGAGGCACCAAGAAACTTCAAGTTCAAAATTGAAAAGGAACAATCAGTCAAGATGGGCCAACCTTTAGGTTCTGTTGAGAACTGAATTGATGATATCCACGTTTAATGACGGTCTGTATGATCTCCACAAGAAAATAGAAAATATTAAAAAAAAAAATTATAAAAGAAGAGAAAGCATTTTTGGCATTGTTTAGTTGCACATTTTATAAAGTATACGATTATGAATTCATTTTATAAATATTGTATTACCTATTGTTTTTGATTTCAAGTTTCTTTGTATTCATAAGGACCAGGCTTTTGCTCAACCTGAAGATCCAAGTTGGCCTCTTCAATTGGGGCACCCTGTGCATCAATGATACCAGCAGTGATGTGGTCGCCAGGGACAGTTGCTCCAACACCTTTAGGAGTACCAGTGAGGATGATATCACCCTTCTCGAGCGTCATGACAGCACTCATGGTGCTCAGGATCTTGTGGATAGGGAAGAGCATCAAATCCGTCTTGTCGTGCTGCTTCACCTGGCCATTGATCTCCAAGTGCAGTGTGACATCGTAGGGGTCTGGGATCTTGCTCTTTGGGATGAAGCAGCTGAGTGGACAGAAGGTGTCAAAGCCCTTGCCAATTGTCCATGGGAGGCCCTTCTTCTTGGCCTCGTCCTGGACATTACGGGCAGTAAAGTCGATGGCTAGCGCATATCCTTCGATCGCATCGATCGCATCCTTTGGGGTGAACTTTGCTGGGTCCAGGTTCTTCAGGGTCTGGTTTAGCACGACAGCAAGCTCAACCTCGTGGTGGACAACGACACCTTTGGGAATCAGGACGGGGCCTTGTTGTGGTTGGAGGATGGAGGACGTTGGCTTCAAGAAGTAGAATGGCTGTTTTGGGGTCGCGTTGTTCAGCTCCTTGATGTGTGCGGCGTAGTTACGGCCAATGCACAGGATCTTTCTGGCCTGCTTGATGTAGTTGAGGGACATTGGATTGGTGAGCTGGGTACCTTTTTGTTTCTAGGTGAGTATTGGTTTGGTTTATGGCTGACGATAAGAATCCCATTCTCGGAGAGATTCTCGAAAACCCCATCATCAACTTTGCATTATGAGGTCTCCACGATGACTTCAACACCATGGAGCTGAATAGTGAATAGCGAACAGTGGGTACAGCAATCGATCCTTGAGAAGTCAAATACTACCTCAGCTTTAAAGATTATGTTCTATACTTGGATTTCCTTTTCTGTCCTTTGATGTGCTGCTTGCTGCCTTCAGCCTTCTGGATGTTTCATAATTGTATCTGTTTGAAAAAAGTATGATCATGCTATGCCATCAAAAGTATGAATGAGTCCCCACATCTATGCAGAGACATCAAACAAAATTCTCTTTGTCCAAGTTGTAAAGTTTCATATAATTACTTGCATGCCGGCCTTTATATTGTTAACACCAAAAGAGGAAATGCTGATCGACTTGTAACTAAAACAACCAGTGAAGAAAGTCTGGCAGTTTCACCTTTGTTACAATGGAGTAAAATAGAGTAAAATAGAGTAAAATAGAGTAAATTAGAGTTAAAAAAAGTCTATAAAAGGAGCTATTGATCCTGTATCAAACATGTCTTTTTTTCTGGTTTATCCTTCATACAAAACCAACAATCAAGAAATCAACAACAAACAACAATGCAACCATCTACCTACGCTACCGAAAAGAAAAACTCAGAGTCTAAGGACAACTTCTACTGGGGTCCTGACACCACTTTCAAACATGGTGGGTGTGTCATTGCCTAAGATTCTTCTCAATGCTGATTACAAGTTCTCCGGATACGAATTTTTATAATTAAATCAATGTTCTTTTGTAACTGATCTTTCAATGTGTAATTATATATATATACCTCGTTAACTATTAGTCACAGCTGGGATACCATACGATAAAGTACATTGAATAAATATATTAAGTATAACCCAAAAACGAACAAACAAAAAACAAACATTAAATTAGACAAATAACCAAATAACCAAATAACCAAATAACCAAATATCCAAATATCCATAATAACCAAAACAATAGCACTAAATATTCACCAGTTTCCATTCCCATTTCTTTGCTGATCCACTCTTTGAGGGGCTGTAGGCAGAGAGACTTGGATGGTGGAAGGCGCAGCAGGTATATTCGTGTTATGCAATGCCTGTTGTTGTTGGGCAGACACCAATGATGGATTGATCGGCTGCACGGTTGGTACGATTGAAGACACAGGTGCTGTACCTTGTAGTCGTGAGACGTAGTTTGTCTGGTTGATAATGTTGATCATTGCATCAACGTGTGATACAAGCTGTGGGTTACTGCTTTTGTTGGCCAACACCAATTGCCGTATCAGCAGTGATTGTTCCTTTAGTTGGTCAATGGATGAGGTCAAGTTGTTGTACTCGTTTAGGTAAAAGTTTAGGTCATTTTCCATCTTGACCATCAGTTGTTTCTTTCTTTGTCTGCACTTGGAAGCAGCCACTCTATTTCTTTCTAAAAAGTGTTTTCTCTTTTCATCTTCATTTTCTAAATCATCTTCACCTGTTAATTGTTGTTGTTGTTGTTGTTCTTGCGTCAATGATGGTGATGATGTACTTGAAGATGTGCTTGTAGTTGAAGGATTTTTGGATGATTTTGATGCCTTTTGTTTCTTTCTTTCTGGCTCTTCCTTTTCTAACTCCTTTTCTTTAGCTAGTTTATTTTTGCCTTGTTTTGTTTCCTTTTCTTTTGTCTTTCTATTTGGTGTGCCCTTCTTACGGCCTCTTTTGGATACAGGTTTAATAGTTGATGAATTAGTGGTGCTCTCAGCACTACTAGCAGGGCTCTGGCTTGGCATTGTAACTGGTTTAACATCCTTGTGGATATGCTGTGTCATGCCATTTGTGATAACAGGCGTAGCAAGTGGGGCAACAACAGAGGAAGAAGGAGCAGATTGTTGTTGCTGTGCTGCTGTTGCTGCTGGTGGTGTTGGTACTTGTTGTGCTGCTGGTACTGCTGGTATTGTATTCTCCTGTATGATCAACCCATTAGCATTATTAGCAGCATTGGAAATAACAGGTGTATGTTGCATAGATGCCGCTTGAGAAGTTATCTGTGGAGTTTGCGACTGGCGTGGTGGAGGTGGAGGTTGTAAATTAGCTGCAGTTGCAGAGACGGATGCAGCTGCAGCTGTGCTTGATCCATTTGGAGTTCTTTGAGCGAGCGAGTTTTCAAACTCCTTCACGCCTGCAGTCCCCAGAAGCGAGCTCAGGCCTGGTGTGAATCCAGTGAATCCCAAAGACCCTGGTGTGTTCAATCCTGGAAGCGACAGCCCAGCCATTTGGAAATTTGTCCCACCTGGAGTCAACCCTGTTCTTAAGCTTGATTCGTTAGGAGTCAGCCCTGTTCTTGGGAAAGTGCCAGCCGTCCAACTGGATTGGATGCTTGGCGATAGAACCAATGGTGGTAGTTTTCTGCCACCAGGTGTCAGGATTTGTGGGGAGCCTGTTGTTGGTATTGTTGGTATTGTTGGTATTGTTGGCTTTGAAGCATCTTTGGAAGCAAACGATTGTTCAAAAGGATTTGGCTCGAGGTCGAATGAGTTCTTTGAGTTTGGAGCACCCGAGGAGTCAGCAGAGTCTTGTAACATCGTAGCCATGTTTTATTGCCGTTTCAAGTGATGGGGATGTGTTGTTGGTGTGTTGTTGGTGTGTTGTTTGTGGGATATATGTGTTTCAAGACAACTATAAAGAGACACACGCGTTAAACTAGTATCAAAATGTAACTGTTTGTGAGTGAAACACGGACACTGTGCTGTTCTGGATGTTTTCTGTGGTAAAAAATAATGTTTTTTTTTTTTTTTTTAGGGGGGAGGGGGGAATTGGGTATTGGGTATTGGGTATTGGTGTTAATTGTAAATGTGTTGATGGTTGATGGTTGATGGTTGTTGATGTTGATGTTGATGTTGATGTTGATGTTTAGAAATCGATTTTCCACATTTTTTGAAATCAAAAAAAGAAAAAAAAAAAAAAATTCAGCTGAATTTCTACAGTTGAAAACGGAGTGTTTCGTCATGAAAAATGTGTATTGAGACTTCTAATTTACAGTGTAAGTATATATATCTAGTGGTGTGGGTGGTGTGGGTGGGTTAGCACTCCCCTTGTTGTTTTGAAAACACTTCCAGAATAACAACAGCCACCTCACTTTTAATACAAAATCACTCCTTCAAAAAAATAAAAAACAAATAAAACTAAAAACTATAACCAGTGGGATAGACCATCGTTATGAGATAACAATCCTTGTGTCTTTTTCTCTTCTTAATTAAATAAAAGAAGCGGAAAACCAAATGCAGAAAATATAATATTGATGAACAAAAAAAAAAAAACAACAACAAATAGCAGGATCAACGATGAAAGAGAAGGGGAGAATAGACCAGACCATTTGAGCTTATCTAGCTTCGAATTGCACCATTCTTCTAGTTCTGGACTTGTACAACACACGGTGGCCACAGCTGTTGCATCTGATTGGGTCGTTTCTACCCAAGGACAAGGAGGATGCGCAGTTGGTGCAGATGTACTTAACGGTGTTGTTCTTAGAGGCACCGTAACCAGCAGCAGCAGAACTTAGTTGGGTTGGGACTGTGAAACCTTCTCTGGACATCTCGCTTGAATGTTTGTAGATCGATGATGGAGTTGTTCTTTCTTTGAGATGCTCATGATTTCTTTTTTTTCTTCACGTTAAAATTTTCTATATAGATTAGTAAGCATAATTTGTGGTGTTGGGATGTTGGGTATACCGTCTCGACCAATATAGCAGGAACCCATCATGGTGTTCACAGAGTACAGAGTACTGCAAGTTCATGGAATACAATACAAGTATGGCCTTCCATTGGATCATCATGATCATGATCACGGAAATTTTCAATCTAATAGTATATATTCTATTAATTATTCTATTATTCTATTATTCTATCACTCTATCACTCTATCACTCTATCACTCTATCACTCTATCACTCTATCACTCTATCACTCTATCACTCTATCACTCTATCACTCTATAACACCTTCTTTAAACTCATTCTTTTCCTTGACAATGCAAAAAATGGTTTTATTTCCATTTCACAAGTCTCTGATGTAGTGCATCTCACAACGCTTGCCTTCTGGGTTGGCTTCAAAGTAGTTTTGATGATAATCCTCAGCATCGTAAAAGTTTTCAATTGGAGCAACTTCAGTGACAATCTTGTTATCCCACTTTGGTTGGAACTCTTGCTTCACCTTTTCCACCATCTTCAAGTCCTCGTCAGAATGGGTAAAGATTGCAGAACGGTACTGAGTGCCCTTGTTATGGCCTTGGTAGTCCTGGGTTGTTGGGTCGTGGATCTTGAAGAAAAAGGCAATCAGCTCCTCGCCCTTGACAACAGTTGGGTCATATGAGATTTGCAGGGCTTCAGCATGGTTGGTGTCACCTTTGCAGACTCTTTCGTAGGATGGGTTTTCAATGTCACCGTTTGCATAACCAACTCTAGCGTCGACAATGTCAAAGTTTTTTCTGAATAGAGGTTCTAGACCCCAGAAACAACCACCAGCGACTGTGATGATCTTGTCTGTGGCTGAGTCGTACTTGATAGTTGGGGAGATTGGAGCCATCTTGAGGTGTTCTAATTATTCCTGTTGTTTTTATGGTTGGACGATGGACGATATGATATGTGTTTTTTCAATTATTTTCGGTTTTTTATGCTGGGTATAACAATCTGCAGAGCTTTCAGCATTTTCTCCCCTGTAACTATAACTATAAACTATAAAGATGGCACCTCCACTACTCATTGAAGAGGCCATACCAATAGCAAGCCGTTGTGTCGAGTTGATGTATTGGACCACTAAAGAGACTGTGAGGTTGGTTGAAGCTGAGAAGTCTGGCGAGTATGATCACTCATAATAAAACAAAGAAGGAAT
>JAJLVY010000329.1:0-11424 GCA_030570475.1 Liangdongia dendrica
AGTTATTGAACTCAGCTTTGGCAGGGAAATTTGCAACACCAGGAAATATTGTTTGTCCTTCCCATACACTTTGCGTTAACATACTGCTCATTGGGTCATATTCTTCATCTTCTTCCTCGTCTGGGTTGGTATGTTTTTGAGATCCAGAATTAGCAGCATCTTTCATATCTGAGCCCAAAATCTTTGCAAAGTCATCATCATCATCATACCCTTCTTCTTCTTCTTCTTCTTCTTCATATCCATTGTTGTTGTAATTGACCCCATTATCAGCAGCATAGTTAGTCTTAGTTTTATTAGTTGTATTATTTTCATTAAAATCATCAAACATTTCATTAGCATGGTCATTATTAGCAAATTCTGGATTATAGTTATCTTGTGCTGTACTCTTTGTTGTGGCGTTATTTAACCCATTTGCATCTGCATCTTGCCCTTTCACACTATAACGAGCACCAAATTCACTATTAAACTCCTCTTTATTATCTAAATCATCAGCATGATCTAATAACAGTTGGTCATCTTGACTGTATAAACTGGTCTTTCTATCAACATTGTTTTGAGACTTCATGAATTTCTTGTCATCCTTATCAACAGATAAACCAACATTAAAATCAAATTGAGTTGATAAAGCATTTGAAGAGTCATCTTTTTCGATCAAAACATCACCTTTATGAGTTCTTCTAATATTTGAAACCTGGCCCAATTCAATTGTTGCCTGCATCATTGTTTCTCTAATGGCTTCTTCTTTTTCCTTCTTCAAATCTGGGTTTAATAGTTCATTGACGGTTAATCTAACTAGTCTCTTGAAGGGTATGGTTTTATTCATGATTGATTCACGAAGCTTGGTGTTTTTGGAGTCTTTAACGTTGACAAAGATTCTGGTACTACCTTCCTTGTAATCCCTGTTCAATTTCATTGTATCAGGGTCATGGTTGGCCTCATATAATTCTTCTTCCAATTTCTCAGCCCATTTTTGTGCAATCTCATCTTTAGATCCAGACGTTATTTGTTCTGATAATAGCAAGGAAGATGACACCTGGTTCTCCTCGAATAACTTCTTAAACATACCATTAAATCTCTTTTTAACAGCTTCACGTGCCTTTAATGTGATATCATCAATCTCTATTGCAGTTAGTTCCCTTGGAACTGAGTGTTTTTTTGGTGCACCCCTTAAATGTTTTGCAGATGATCCTGATAGTGTAGGGCTATTTGGAGTTGTCTTTCTTGTGCTATGATCTGAAGAGCTGATCTTTCTTCTCTTGTTACTTGAAGAAGTATCTGGATTAAAATCCCCATCATCACTCTTATTGTCATGGGCATGAGCGTCTAAACCATCATCTTCTTCTTCATCATCATCATCATCAGCATCAGCATCAGCATCAGCATCAGCTTCAGCTTCAGCATCAGCTTCAACTTCAACTTCAACTTCAAATTCAGCATCACTAGAATCCTCTTGTCCATTATGATAATCTTCGCCACCCTCGTCATCTTCTAAATCAGCATTTCTCTTTTTAGTATGCTTTTTAGTGGTTGTAGGGGTAGGCTTAGTCTTAGTCTTAGTCTTAGTCTTTGAGTTGGATTTAGTTTTAGATTTATACGCTGCTTTTCTCTTTGCAATATATGGTTTAGGATCAATTTTACAACGCAACTTGCTATACTGAGGATTCTGATCATCACACACATTACACATGTAAGCAGTTGGGACAGACTTAGATTCAGGAAATACACAGTCAGTGTGCTGCCAGGTTAAACACTCGTCGCATTGAACCATTTCACGCTCATCGTTCTCTTCATCGTAATTGTCGTTTGTAGTGCCACACACCAAACAAAGAACCTCATCTCCCTGATTCTCAGCGTCGTTCACATCTGTAACCAGATCCATGTCCACGTCTTTGGTAACATTCTTCTGCAAACTGTCCGTATCTGTACCTGTATCTCTATCATCGTATTTTGATTCGCCAGTAGTCTTGGCTTTGGCTTTGGCTTTACCGCCATTGTGTTTAGTGGCATTTGAACTCTGCTCATCCTCATCGCTGTAGATCCCTAATTCGGCAGAGATCATCTCCTTGTACTTCTTGTTCTTGCCACGTGTACCCAGCCTTCTTCCAGGTGTGTCTTGAGTCGTCATGGCTTGTTATCCTTTTTTTTTTGGTTTTGGCTCAGTGTGATGTTATATTGTAATAGTTCTTCTTTATGGATAGTCGTACATCTTTGCACTTGGTAAACTAATTTTTTTGGGGAGGGGGGCAGCGGCGCCAAATGAATTGACTTCCGGTGTAATTTTATTGACCGGATTTCATGTCATGTGACTTTCTACTATCATGTGTTAGTGGTGTGTGGGTGTTGGATGTTCCCAAAACGAACACTGTTTGTGGCAACTTGGCCGAGTGGTTAAGGCGAAAGATTAGAAATCTTTTGGGTTTACCCGCACAGGTTCGAATCCTGTAGTTGTCGATTTATTTTTCTTCTTATTTAGTCTGTATTACATAATATGCGCTCAATTTATGTACCTTCACACGTGATGCGTCACGTGACTACGGAATTTCGGCTTTTCAGAAAAAGGAGAAATTTTCTTGTTTTTGCCTTCCGAAAAAGAAAAACAGCCATAAAAATAAACAATAAAACCATCTTCCCAACATTGAAACACAGCGGCAAAGACGAGGGACTACTACTACTACCACTACTACCACCACTACCACTACTACTACTACTACTACCACTACTACTACTGCTACTGCTGCTGCTGCTAGCACGATTCCACAACTATCATCAACAGCTGCTTACGCCAATTTTGAAGCCATCTTCATCTGTGCGTCTGTTTGACACAAGTCATAATAGAACCAAACCAAAAGAGTTTTGTCATCAACATCAACAGCACATAAAATAAAATAAAATACAATACAATACAATACAATACAATACAATACAATACAGACACTTTGCACACTAGACACCACAGAGCATGGCTGCGCTATTCAAGAGTTACTTCCTCTCTGAAAAGCCCGCGGGGGCTACCATTGCTGACTTGGACCTGGACTTCAACCCAAAGAGCTCTATAGAAAAATTGAAAAACTATGAATTCACAAGAAACGACATCATCCACTTCTCAACAATAGCATTCTTCCTAACAGTCACATTCTTCTTGAACCCTCTGAACGTGTTTTTCAAACTCTTTGTTGTGGGGCTGCTTGTCACTGTGCTGCTAGTTCCATTCACATCACAATTCTTTCTGCACGCATTGCCAATCCTAACATGGGTGGCATTCTTCTTCACATCAACAGGTATCCCATCAAAGTACAGACCCCCAATCTCAGTCAAGGTCCTGCCGGCTATGGAAACCGTGTTGTATGGTGACAACCTAAGTCAGTTGTTGGCTGCCTCAACAGCACCAGTGCTGGACATTTTGGCATGGATCCCATACGGCTTGATCCATTTCGGCTGCCCTTTCTTTGTCGCTGCATTCTTGTTCTTGTGGGGACCTCCAACCTGCTTGCGATGCTTTGCCTTTGCCTTTGGCTACATGAATCTAATTGGGGTTTTGATCCAATTGATCTTTCCAGCTGCTCCTCCTTGGTACAAAATCCTGCATGGCTTGGACCCTGCAAACTACTCAATGTTGGGCTCTCCTGGTGGGTTGGCTAGAATTGATAAGCTGTTGGGTATCGACTTGTACTCTACCAACTTTAGTGAAAACTCACCCGTGGTGTTTGGTGCTTTCCCATCCTTGCATTCGGGTACTGCCACAATGGAGGCCCTATTCATGTCCTACTTGTTCCCAAAATTGACCCCATTGTTTGTCTGCTACGTCTTTTGGTTATGGTGGTGCACCATGTACTTAACACACCACTACTTTATTGATCTAATGGCTGGGTCCGTCTTGTCATTGACAATCTTTTTATACACAAAGTACAAGCACCTACCGATCAATGAAAAGACGGCAAAGAACCGTTGGTCATATGCAAAGGTTAGAATTTACAACATTTGGACTATGGATCCTTTGGAAATTGTGCCTGAAGATGACTTGGAGAGCCATGCCTCCTTTTCATCTCAGCGTTTAGTCCACAACAACATTGAGTTGAATGCCATTTCAAGATCAAGAAACAACTCACCAAAGAATGGGCCAACAACAGGTGGCATTGGCATCACCAATAACAATAATACAAACTCTGATGACGACTCACCATCATCGTTATCTCCAGCATTATCACTCTTTGAAGAAGATGATCAGTCAAGATCAGTTTCAAGATCTTCAAACACTTCGGTGGAAAGTCAATTTGACATGGCTATCCCATTGCCTTCAAATTCAAATTCAAATACAAATACAAATGTTAAATCTAGAATAGATTGATTGATTCTCCCTAACTAATGAAATAAAGAAGCATTTATGATAAACAATACAATATTAATAATATCAATATACCGAACTTAATGACGTCTCTGGGGGTTCCTCTTTTTTTAGCGGTATTTATAATAATATATATGTGTTGAACCAGTTTTACAATACACTCTAATTTTATGATTACTGTTGTACACTACCACCATATAAGACAAATTCAACAACATTTATGTGTTATGTGTGTATGTTGTTATGTAGTATGTATTGTGATAACATCTCAAGTCTCAAGCTTGTGCATTGAATTCACCTTGTTCCAATTTAGTCAAAACCAAAGGCTTGCCAGTGACTCTAAAGTACAAATCCTTAACGTCCTCAGTGACACTTTCAAAGTGAGAGCTGGCATCATAAGACTTTGAGATAAAGACGCCATCTTTTGAGCCATCCTCCACTGGTTCAAACGTGTCGGAAAGGCCCATAAATGTGTATTCAAAGCTCTTGACTCCGAGCAATTTGTATGCCGCTTGTAACTGGATGTGTGGTGGCTGGTCGCCCTCGATGATTGTTGACACGATACCCACAGACTTTCCTTGTGGTGCAACCTTATGGTCGGCACCAATCAATGCAATGTAAATGTCATTCTTACGGCCAATCTCCTTGCCTGGGATGATGATTTGGCCCGACTTTTCATACTTGAATGGGAGCGAGTCCAAGATAGAAATGGTACGGATGAGCTTTTGGCCCTTTGCAACTTTAGTTGGGAAGTATGTTGGGTCTGCAATGACAATCTTTGACTTTGCCGTCTCAATCTTGCCCTCGAGCTCAATCTTGACACCGGAAAACTTGCCCTCATCGTCGTACAACACTTCCTTCACAGGGGTGCCCAACATAAAGGTACCGCCGTAAATGGCGCTCAATCTAGAAAAGCCCTGTGGCAATTCGCCCAAGCCGTACAAAGGGTACAAGTATGGTGACTTGCCGTATCTGGCGACGGACTGGACGTACAAGATGATTCTTTCAATGGCCTCTCTGGCTGGTTGTTGCAAGTAGTCGTCATTGTCGTATAGAGCCATAGCGTGGCCGATAAAGTTCTTGGTACCGTCCTCCAAGCCAAACTTGTTGTAAATCTCATCTGTGGTGTTTTTGTCCAAGTTCAAGCCCTTGTGTGTTGAAGGTTCCTCCTCCTGGTATGCAGCGACGAATTGCATAAAGTTCTTTAAGCGTCTCTTTTCGAACAATCCGATCAATGAAGAAGAGACAGCTTCGTATTCTGTAGCTGGCACTTTTGAGATTTTGCCATATCTGTAGACATAAGAGCCTTCAATCTGCTTAAACTCGACATATCTTGTTACATTTGTGTGAACCAAGATGTTTGTCAATTCACCATTTGCCATCAAGAACTTTGGGATCAAATCAACGCACCAATCACGGTTTCTACCTAATGAGTCGTCTGGGGTTTTACCTGGCTTGAACTTTTCATACAACTTTATATCAAAACGTTAGTATATTCTCATCAATTTCCTTAATTTTTTGTTGGTTGTTCTCTCTTTCTTACTTGTTGTAGATTTAAAGAGGCAGATTCACTAGAGGGTGGGGGTTAGTTTAATTGCTGTGATGATAAATTGATAAATTGATAAATTGTACGTACCCTCCGTAATAATCTTGACGGTCAATGTGTAGCACCTTTTTGCCATCCACAGATAGCAATCCAGACAAGACGCACTCAGTCAATCCTATATTCCATTTGTGGGAGTTGTTAATTATGCAGCACGGTCATTCTATTTATAATATACGCACCCGTTCCTAGAGGCGTGTGTTAGTTAGCTGACACCAATTCCAAAAGGCAAAAAGCAGCCACCTTGTTAAAGAAGGCGGTATTCCAAAGCAACAAACCTAGAACGATGACATCGTATTCTTCATCCATCTTTTTTTTGTGTGTGTGTAGTAGTTTATTTATTTCCTTTCTGCTCCTCAATCAGTGTGCTCTCCCTGATTGATTGATTGATTGATTGATTGATGATGTTGTTTTGATGATGTTTTGATGTTGATGTTGATGTTGATGTTGATGTTGTTGATGTCAAATTGTGTTTATTTGCCATTCCAAAAATGCCATCAGTCGGTTCGGGCAGCAAAGCAAAACACCACTAAAACACTAAAACACCACTAGAGATTGCTTATTATGGGTTATTGATGTGTCTTTAGGGTGGGGGCTGTCAGAGGTGGATGTACCATCTGTGATGTGCTGTTTATTGTAGATCTGTGTTTTTTGTTTTTGGGGAGGGGAGTTGTCTATATTACTTCCCATTCAGGAAGAGTACTAGAGGGCTTGCTAGAGGGCTTGCTAGATGGTCCATCTGGATATACTGATTGATCATGTATTGATTATGTCTTGATTATGTCTTGATTATGTCTTGATTATGTCTTGATCATCCAATAGTTACATTCACATTCACATTCATGGTACGCCGGTATGCTTTGTTTTACTCCTATGTGACTATGCTGGCTACATGTGACAGACTAGAGTATACCAACCAGACGAACCAGACACAATCTGGTATCAGTTCAGTAATGACAAAATGCCTTGTGGATAGTCCTTGTGGATAACCACAGAATGCACAATGGAATAAGGTACCTCATCTCGAGAGTCCACAGTCGACTCATATTTCTTGAGATACGGATACAGCGAGCGCAATTTAGGCGGGCATCAGAAAGGGCCCTGGTGCTGAAACCAGCTGAAACCAGCTGAAACTAGAAGCCAGCAGAGCCTGTTTGGACCACTGTCTGGACACGCAGCCGTGCTGATCTGGAAAACAAAGACCAGTGTGTTGGCCCTGTTATGCCAGGGCAGCCAATCAGAGGCCGCTATCGGGGGGTGGTGGGTTCTGGCTCTGGCTCTGCTGTGTGTGTAGCCTTCGCCGGACAGCTGAGGCCTTGGCTCTTTTTGGGCTCCCTGCCCAAAAGAGAGCCTCCCAAAAGAGCCAAGAGAGGCCAGGGTGGGCCAATCAGCGTGTGGCTGTCAGGCGTGACATTTGCGCTTGACAATACCTCTGCTGCTACGCTGCTACTGCTTCTCAAGCTGCTTCTCTTGTTTCTTCTGGGTCGGTTGTAGCTGCACGGAGAATCCCTGCCTTTCTGGGCTTTCTGGGGTGCACCATAATTATTGTATTGTAAGCACTAAGCACTAAGCACTAAGCACTAAGAGTGTGTCTACTGTGTCTACTGTCGATCTACAGCACACACCACTGTCACCACTTGCTGTCACTGCTGTCACTGTCACTGTCACTGCTGTCTCTTCTCTCTCTCTCTCTCTCTCTCAACTTCGGCGTTGTTTATCAGTGAGAAACAGTGCCCCAACCAGAAAATGTGTCCCGCTCATTATTTCCTATTCGGGCGCTTATCTACTGGGTGCCCGTGCGATGCTGGCAGTGCAGGGCTATAGGGTCGGGTCTGCAGCGATGAGTATTAAACCCTACACGATTCCTGGAATAATAGAATAGCTTCAACCTTATAACAATTATAACAATAATATAATAATTATAATTATTACAATACCAAAATAATATGTATGACGGTCACCCATTGCCCCAAGGCGCAGGCTACGCTGTCGTCGTTGGCCTAGGTGCTGTCTTCGCCATTGGTATGGTCACAGTCACCAAGATGCTAAAGAGATACCAGAAGGAAATCATGACTGCTGAAGAGTTCACCACTGCTGGTCGTTCCGTCAAGTCCTCCCTGATTGCTGCGGCCGTCGTGTCCTCCTGGACTTGGGCTGCCACCCTGCTAACCTCCACAACCCAGGCATACACTCACGGTGTCTCTGGTGGCTACTGGTATGGCAGTGGTGCCTGTGTCCAGATTGTGCTCTTTGCCACCCTCGCCATCAAGGCCAAGCAGCTCGCTCCAGAAGCTCACACCTTTTTGGAAATCATCAAGGCCAGATACGGCACAGTCTGCCACTGCGTCTACATCTTTTACGCACTCGCTACAAACATCCTCGTCATGTCTATGCTGCTCGCTGGTGGCTCTGCTACTGTCAACTTTCTCACAGGCATGCACCCAGTCGCAGCAATCCTCCTCCTCCCTCTCTTTGTCCTGATCTACACCCTTCTCGGTGGTATCAAGTCCACTTTCCTAACCGACTATGTCCACACCGTCATTATGGTGCTCATCATTATTGTGTTTGCCTTTCAAGTCTGGGCTACAAACTCAAAGTTGGGCTCCATCGACAAGGTTTACGACGCGCTCGTCGAGCTGGGCAAGACTAAGCCTCTAGCTACAAACCACGAAGGCTCTTACCTCACCTTTAACTCAAAGAGTGGTGGGATCTTCTTTGTCATCAACATTGTCGGCAACTTTGGTACTGTCTTTTTGGATAACGGTTACTGGAACAAGGCCATTGCTGCCTCCCCTGCCTCTGCTCTTCCAGGTTACGTCTTTGGTGGCCTCGCATGGTTTGCCATCCCAATGTTCATCTCAACCACAATGGGGCTCGCTTGCAGAGTTTTGGAAACTTCCCCAAGCTTCATGTACTACCCAAACACACTAACCTCCCAGCAAGTTTCTGAAGGCCTGGTGCTCCCAACTGCCGCATACTCCCTAATGGGCAAGGGTGGGGCCGTCGCTTCACTGCTCATGGTGTTTATGGCTGTCACCTCCGCCTCCTCTGCTGAATTGATTTCCGTCTCGTCAATGTTCTCCTTTGACATTTACAGAGGCTACATCAACCCAAAGGCCACCGGTAAGCAGGTTATTATGGTGTCCCACTTGAGTTGTATCGTGTTTACTACCGTCATGTGTGGGTTCGCCATCGGCCTGCACTACGGGAACGTTTCCATGGGCTGGCTGTACGAGTTTATGGGCGTCATTATCTCCTCTGCTGTCATCCCATGCTGCTGTACCATGTTTACAAAGAGACAGAGCAGACTAGCGGCAATTGTCTCCCCAATCATGGGTACTCTGCTTGCCCTAATGTCCTGGATGGCCTCCGCAAAGGGCCTGGCTGGCGAGGTTACATACGACACATTGTTCCTCGACAACCCAATGCTTATTGGTAACGTTGTTGCTCTACTGTCCCCAGCTATCTTTATCCCAATCTTTTCACTCATCCAAAGAGAAAACTTTGACTTTGAAGAACTAAAGAAGATTACTCGTGTCGACGAGACTGAGGAGATTTTGGAAGTTGAAGGCCACGATGCTCAGGCTGAAGCTCAAGCTGAACATGAATCAACCTCTGGCGAGGACCCAGAAAAGCTGAACCCAGTCACATCTGCAGTCACCATTGGCCACCAAATCGGCATGAGCGAGCGTGACAAGATCCTCGAGGAGGAGACCCAACACCTCGCCAAGGCATCCAAGATTGCAGGATACCTGTGCTGGTTCATGGCGTTGTCCTTGCTGGTGATCTGGCCTATGCCAATGTATGGCTCCAAGTACATCTTTTCCAAGCCATTCTTCCGTGGCTGGATCATTGTGCTCTTTATCTGGATCTTTTGCACCGCGTACACTGTCATTTTGTGGCCTCTCATCCAGGGCCGCCATGGTATCTACAACACCCTAAGAGGTATCTACTGGGACTGCACTGGCCAAACATACAAGCTCAGAGAATGGCAAAACGAGCACCCAGAAGAGTTGCATGTCGTGCAATCCCAAATCAGTGCTGCTGTTCACGAAGGTGAAGAGAACTATGCAAACATTGATGACGAGCTGGAGGACAAAATCAACTGATGCTCCAAATCTGTGTGTTTTCTTTTCTTTTCTTTTTTCTTTTTTATTTAATATTAATCTTCATCATCTGTTTTGCTGTTTCTTGCTTAAACTATTTATACAATAATAATAATAATATAGTGTTTTTATCGAATTCCAGTAGTTTGAATGAGTCATGTGTGTCGGTGCATGTTGATGCTGATTGATGCATTACCCGCATGTTTGGGGAGATAAGAGTGTTTTTTGGTATTAATACCCTGGGAACGGCTGGGTTGTGGATTGTATGGACAACTAGTTGTTCAGAGATATCGAATGTTTGTTCAGACATGTCCAAGTCAACCATCGCAGTCATCAGAGTCGACTACAACAAGGAAGGTGTCGAGCGCAACTTTGGCAGCTACTACGACCATGTCGTGTGGTTCCTCGAAAAGTCTGGCTACGCCAAGGGCCCCATTAAAGAGTACGATGCCCAGGCCATGCAGTTCCCAACAGACCAGGAGCTCGAGAATGACATCTATGCCGTCTTCATCACTGGTGGCTCTGCAGCGACCCCATTTGGCGACACTGAGTGGGTTGTCAAGCTCGCAGCGCTCATTAGGGACAAGCTGTACGGCAAGGTGCTGCTCACCGGTGTGTGCTTTGGCCACCAGATCATTGGAAGGGCATTGGGTGCAACTGTGGTCAAGAACCCAAAGGGGCTCGAGCTGGGTGTGAAGAGAGTGGTGCTGAACCAAGACCCAGAGGTGCTCGAGTTGATGGCTCCCTTCAAAGACACTGGTGCCTTTGAAGTGATGCAGATCCACAAAAACATGGTGGCAAATGTCCCACCCCACCTCAAGAGTATCGGGTCCAGCGACATCACTGAGATCCAGGGTTACTATCAAAAGAATAGGGTCTTTACTCTCCAAGGCCACCCAGAATTCGATGCGGCACATGCTAAGGAGTTTGTCTTCAAAAAGAATCTAGCCCGTGGCAAGATTACACAGCAAGAGCATGATGAGCAGGTTAAACGGATCGATCAAGGTTGTCATGATGGAGCCTTGATTGGGCAGAAGGTTTTGCTAAAGTTCTTGCTGGAGTCATCAGTTTAATATTTATTCCGGGAGAATTATTCATCAACCTGTCAACCAATCAACCTATGAAAACTGTAAAATTGATATAAATACATAGAATTAGAATTAGTAAAGACAAATATAATAAATATAATATTAGGGTATTCTAGCAGAGTATTTCATCATTGTTTAACTGGTTTTTAAAGCAGATTTATCAATTAAATCACAATGTTTTTATTTCTTATTGATTTTTTGTTTTAAACAGACAACGTTTATTTATATTTAAAGGATCACTGAGTTGAAATCAAGCAGACTAATAAGTGAATTGAGATGAAATAA
>JAJLVY010000330.1:0-11423 GCA_030570475.1 Liangdongia dendrica
GTTTTAATGGCATATAAGCCAAACGGTGGTATGAAAGTTATCAGAATCTTTGAAGGCTTTGTCTCCGTTCTTGTTATGATGACTGTTGTTTGCTTCGCCATCGAACTGGGAACGGTTAAATTTAAATTTTCCGAAGTTATGAATGGCTTCCTTCCAAGTGATGAGATCTTTAAAGGTGATGGTTTATACTTATCATTGGCTATTCTAGGTGCCACGGTCATGCCACATTCCTTGTACTTGGGTTCTGGGTTGGTGCAGCCAAGATTGCGTGAGTATGACATCAATCACGGCAATTACAAGCCAGATGTGAACGATGAAAACAACTTGAACTATAGACCGTCAATTGATGCCATTGGCGACATTATGAGTTTCACAATAACAGAGCTAATCGTTTCGTTGTTCACAGTGGCGCTCTTTGTCAACTCTGCCATCCTGATTGTTGCTGGTTCAACTTTTCATGGTGAGACCGACACCGACTTGTTCAGCATCTATAACCTCCTCTGCACAAACTTGAGCAAGACTGCTGGGTTGATCTTTGTCCTTGCTCTGTTGTTCTCGGGCCAGTCTGCTGGCGTCGTGTGCACGCTGGCGGGGCAGATGGTTTCAGAAGGGTTCTTGCACTGGACCCTACCACCAACACTTCGAAGACTCATCACTAGAGCAGTCGCTATCACTCCTTGTCTTGTGCTAGTCTTGGTTGCGGGAAGATCTGGCTTATCTGGCGCTTTGAACGCTTCCCAGGTCATTTTGTCCTTGTTGTTGCCATTTGTCTCTGCCCCATTGCTATATTTCACCAGTTCCAAGAAAATCATGAGAGTTAACTTGCAAAATAACTGCTACCACAACCAGCCAGAGAGTATTGGTTTGATGGATATGAGTAATGATGACGATACTTTGAACGAGGCTGATCTAGATGAGGATGACAGTGTGTTACATGATGAAGGTGCGCACACCACGGATGCTCAAGATCAAGAGCAAGATCAAGATCAAGAGCAGGAGGAAACATTCAGGGATATGAGTAATTCTCGTCTCACAAACATCTTTGCTGTATTGATTTGGGGTTTCATCACTTTCCTAAACTTTTTCTTGTTGATTAGTTTTGCTGCTGGCAATGATGTCTCCTTTTAACATTGTCATTATCACTACTACATTATTGTTACTATTGCTATTATATTATTATTATTATTTAACGTTGTTTATAAAGAAAAGAAAAGGAAGGAAGGAGATATAGTGTGGGAAGAAAGAGAAAGAAGCATGAAGAAGGTGTGTACATTAGTTCGTTTTATTTTTTGGAATATGATTATATTTGTATAAAAGATAGAAATACAAATATAAACCCACTTTTTTGGCATTGAAAAGACTTATTTTATTTCTGTAGTTTAGTTTCTAACTGCTCTAGTGCTGGTAATCCTACTAGATACTCTTCCCATTTATCTGGTACTGTGATCTCTTCGAGGCCCTTCCAGTTGAACTTTGAATTCAAAAACTCATGGTAATCGATGGGTGCCTTGTTGTTATAAATAGACCATGTTGCCTTGTATGCACCACCAATCGCACAAGAGTTGGAATTATCAAATCTATAATTTCCATGCTGAGCACCAAGCACTTTAGCAAACGTGTTCACAATGGCCTTGTTACTTGACGCACCACCCACAAACACAACCTTATTTGGTTTTTGCATTAATGACTCTGCCGATATCAATTTACCATCAAACTCTAGTGCCTGTGTTGTTGGCGCGTCCTCGTTGGTGACAGAAAGCATTGGGCATGACCTGGCTCTACAACTCAGCGCCTGTGACTCCACAATAGCTGGAACATCTAGCTCAATGTCCCACTCGCCCACTAGTTCCAAACCATCATCAGTGATCTTGGCACGGATAGTTTGGGCTTTGGTATTAGGAACAATCTCGCCTAGTGGAAAATAACAGCCAATGCGCTCGTTGAACTTTTCGCTCTTGCTCAGAATCTCATTAAACTTATCCCAGCCCTCGGTGCCATACTTCGCATTGATGGCATCTCTAACCCTCTCCCGAGCTAAGGAGCCGTTGCAGTAGCATATCATACCCATGTATGCATCAGGGATTGTTGGGTGGATGAACAGGTGGTAGTTGCTTGATGGGACATACTTCTTTGTCACTAAAAGCACAGTGGTGGACGTCCCCAGCGACACAAGTATTTCATCTTCATTCAATGGAAGGGCCAGTACCGTTGCCAAATTATCACCAGTAAAGGAGAACACTTTGCAGTCTTTGTGGAAACCATACTTGTTAACGTAATATGGAGAAATTGGTCCAATTGGTTTCGAGCCAATCTTTACAACGGGTCCAAGTTTGTTCTTCAAATCAGAGATTGCCTTGCTTCTAATGCTAGCATCTGTAACACCATCCCTTGTGTGTGTCTTTGTGCAAGTGGCCAATAATTGGTCACTCCAATCCCTAGCACCAATATCATACAAATTCATACCGCACCCATCAGCCTCTTCAATACCAGTAATCTCTCCAACCAATAAGGAAGCCAAGAAACTGGAAACCAAACTAATCCTGAAAGTCCTGGAATACACCTCAGGCTTCTCTTTAACGATCTTACGAATCTGGGGCCCGGTGAATCGATAATGTGCTCTTGAACCAGTCAAGCGAGCCAAGTTCTCTGCACCATCCACATACTCCTCAAACAGCCTAATCTCCTCTCCAGTGCTGTGATCTTGCCAGTTGGGCGACGTTTGCAATGTGAATGCCTTCCCGAACTGTGTGTGTAAGGGTTGTGTGTGGTCTAGTGATGCCAATATTGCTGGTGCCTCGCTGCTCCAGTAGACAGAGCCATGCTGTTGGCCTGAGCCTGAGATTCCTGCAACTTTATCGAAAGGGAAGTTAGCTCCTTGCATTTGGGATAGCACCAGGTCCAATGCCTCAATCCATAGCTTTACTGGGGCTATGATCTCACCGGTTGTGTCGTTTGAGTAGACACCTTTATTGGTCTTGTAATGTGGCAAATCCTTGTCAAACTCCACTTTATAAGTGTGCACCAGTTGCAACGAATCATCTGTGACTAACAGCTTCAACTGCTGTGTCGACAGGTCAAATCCAAAGTAAAGCGACATGGTTTAATGGGACTTGCTGTGGATGTTATTCAGGGTGTTATTCAGGGTGTTGTTGTTGGCTGTAGAGCCCTGTTTATTTCTGGTGTTGTTGATTATGTTTCCTGAACCAGAGGCTCACTCACTACTGATACTCCTACTCTTTACATATGGTACAGCTGTAGCAAAGAGGTGTAGCCGCGTCGCGCTAAAAGTGGTGGAATGCTGAGACATCAATGACATGGTGTCTCAAAGCTCACAGCTAACCACAGTGTGATTGTCCAGCCAATATTTCCCTACAAACAATTGATGGAGAGATTCAAGTATTAATGTTCATTTCATTTTATGATCCCTTCCCACTGATGTATGCTGGATAGCCCCCCTCCCTGCCATTTCTCTGTTATCTTCTCTCTGTATACCATTATAAGTCACTGCCTAATCATCTAAACCAGCAACTTTTGGCGTATACCACTTCAGACCCAATTGCTTTCTGTAGCCAGGGTATGGTGGGACAACAACGGCAAGCGTTATCAACACGGTCAATATCCAAAATGCACCTAGGACCTTGATATCCTGCGCTGCGAAGCCAGCAAGGGATGACACAACGGCACCAATGATCAGTGTTTTGTACATTAGTTCTTCAGTAAACTTTTGTGATGGGAAGTCGATTGGGCCTTCAAATATGCCCTTCAGTTGGTCTATTATTTCGCTCATGTTGTGACAGATGTAGTGGTCTCTTTTGGAATTGATATCAGGACGAGCTGTTTCTTGTCGTCTTGTTGCAACTGGTTTGTGTTTAGATGATGCTAGCTGGTGTTTATTTAGATTGATGATATGTCTGTTGTTCACTCTTCATCAGATGGTGTCTGGGTGCTATTTATGATTACGTAATTTATTAGTAATTTATATACCGATTTCATCATGTTGTATATTCTGTGTTATATTCTGTGTTATATTCTGTGTTATGTTCTGTGTGTGGTATCAAGAATGTATATGCCCATTTCTCATGGCTCATAGATGATTGGGTCGCCATACTTTAGAGAAGAAATCCAGTTCTCGTCCTTAGTCAAGATGTTGTAGTTCTCTTCGTCAATGACAAAGTCAAAGACATCCAGATTCTGTGCAATACGTTCCTTGTGGACAGACTTTGGTAGAGTAACGTAGCCCTGTTGCAATGACCATCTGATCAAGACTTGTGCTGGTGACTTGCCCAAGTTCTTGGCAACCTTCAACAAATCTGGGTGGTCCAATCTGATACCTCTGGTCAATGGGGAATAGGCTTCGATAACGATACCCTCCTTGGTCAAGTAGTCGGTCAATTCTTCTCTCAACAACCATGGGTTTAATTCAATCTGGTTGACAGAAATCTTGTGTCTCAAGCCTGGAGACTCCAAGATTTGTTGAACATGTTTGATACCGAAATTAGAAACACCAATGCTTCTAATCAACTTCTTGTCAACGTAATCTTCCAAAGCCTTCCAGGTAGCTAATCTCTTCTCTGGACTAGTTCTTGGTGCATGGATCAATGCCAAATCAACGTACTCCAACCCTTCGATCTTCTTGAAAGTCTCCTCCAACGACTGCAGCGTGGTTTCGTACCCTTGCGAGTCGCTATTCACCTTGGTTGTAAAGAAGATGTCTTCACGCTTGTTGTTCTTTGGGTCCTCGGCAATCCACTTCAACACACCCTTGGCTGCTTCCTCTTCGTTACCATAGACCTGAGCTGTGTCAACGTGTCTGTAGCCCGCTTTCAAGGCCTCGTACACAACTTGGGTGGTGACATCTTTAGGAGATAAAAACACCCCAAGACCAATGACTGGAAGGGAGTAACCAGAGTTTAGCTTGTAGGTGGATTGGGCAGTTAGATCTTTTCTAGCTTGGTATGGCATCGTTCACTAAATAGTAGTAGTAGTAGTAGTAGTAGTAGTTGTTGTTGTTGTTGTTGTTGTTGTTGTTGTTGTTGTTGTATCTTTACTGACAAATGATACTTTTCAATAATACTTTTCAATCCGTTTAAATAGTCGAGGCGCAACTTTATCCACTTTAAGAAGGTGGCTGGCTGTAGTTACTGAAAAGAGTATCAATCTCGATAGCCACCGACAATATGAGGTAGCAGAAAAAAAGGTGTATAATTTGATATTTATAGTGCTTAATGGTGTTAAAACTCGTGCTTTGTGTTCTTTAACTACTCTCTTAGTGTTGTGTTTTTTGGTATCACTTTTTTTTGACATCTAATTAATGTGTATTATGTATCTATTCAATTATAATCTGTTCTTTTATATATTCCTAGTCATCGAAACCACTAACTTTTGGTTAGGATTGAATCTTTAGTATTTTGAGCTCTTAAAACTTTGACATAATAGGATTTCGCTTTGATGATGTGTGTCTATGTACTATGATGCATACAGTGATATTTGCCTCTTTTTAGAAGAAAATTTGTTCAATGTCTGGGTATAAATTGTACAACAGCTTTTATTCCCACATCCTTTTATTTTTATGTGTTTGTTGTTTCTAATGAAGCAAAGACCATCAGTTATAAAGTGTATGCGCAATAATTGAAAGATGGCAAGACTAACCTTTTTTTTTCAAAAGTCGAACTAGTACTTGCAATTTGGCTTTAAGCCAGAGTATCACTAAGTGTGTAGGGTCATATAGTTCAACAATGTATTATAGTACTGTTTTGCCCAAACCAATAGTGTAAATATTAAAGCAACCTCAACCACTAAAATGAAATATTATTTTGAGCAAAGGTGAATAAAAGATCTTTATAGTATTTAATTGAATGGATCAACTGATAAACAAAAAGGTGTCAGAATACCTTAATATCACTTTTGATATTCCCTTTGTTGGGATGAAGCAATGTCAGTACATCACTGAGGTTAACATACAATATACTTTTAAGAACAATCAGAAACAACATCACAGCTCAAGTACAAGTGAGTCAATTGTATTTAATCTTCCCATTATCCTGTCATCATTTCTCTCTGATATCACTCAGTTTTTATCATCTCTTTTACGGGTTAGCCAAAAAGTCTGCAAGTGGAACAGACTTTTCTCGCTCTTGACATGTCTTTCGCTTGGTAATTATATGTGCACATTATACCCCAAACAGGATGTTACTTCACAAATGAGTTTGACTGAGCTCATAGATGGTATTAATAACGTTGAAGAAGATGATCCCAAAATGTTCCAGTTCGTTATGAGTGATGGGTTTGAGCTGTGCAATATGGAACTCACAGATGAGAAGATAAATGAAGCACACTTTACAAGTTTCGGTGTACTGAGAATGAACAAAACGCAACTATACAAAATTAGTGGGTTCAAGGACCCATATTCACATTTGGCAAAGTACAGTTCTCCCCAGACTTGGTTCGCCTTTGGTGTGTTGTTGTGTCAAATTGCCCTAGATTTATTTGCTTCACAAAAAAATATTGAAAATGATCCATATCAAACACTTGGTGCCTCTGCTGTTTTGGCTAGAGTGGGGAAATATAATACAATTGCTGTGCTTCATCAAGTGCTAATGAAGAAATATTTCAACAATGATGCTATTAAAAGCTCGTTGACAACTCTATATAATAGTGTTCAGTGAAACTGTTTAACTTTATTGATTTTTTTTATATAACAATCAGTAATCAATTCTACAGTTATAATTCTTTTTTGTACTTGTATCATATCACTGTTAACATTTTCTTGGTATAGGTCAATCTTAGAGTCCATTCAAGCACTGCACTTGCTAAGAGCATGATACCACTGAATATAATTAGTTGTGTAAACCCTGTCATGTCATCAGAGGCAGCACCCTGTGGCATGAATGAACCACAAATCAATGGCCCAAACAACCCACCAATACCACCGATAGTAAAGAAAAGACTTAAACGGCTCTGGTTGTCTGTGACACCGAACAGTTGTGCAATGGTTGTTGGGAACAGTGAGACATATACACCAGAGGCTACACCCCATAAAATGCAGAATACCAAGAAAGCAGCCTCGGAGTTTTTCCCTGGAAGCCATAGAGCTAGTGGAAGGATACCAGAAAGTAATAGAAATGGGAATAACGTATTCATTCTACCAACTTTATCAGCAACAAACCCTGGGACAATTCTTCCAACTAAACTGGCAGCATTTAAAATAGACAGGTAGTATTCTGGTTTGATCAAGCTGTAGCCAAGTTTTGCTGTCAATATGTTTGCAAACAAGTCCGCATAGAAAATGCATGGGAATAACCCAAACATACCCACCAAGTTTGATGCATTGATCAGAATAAATCTCCAATCTTTCAACACATGAAAGTTTAACATCAACATGTTGCCCTTTTGGCCCTTTGGAGGGACGTGTTTCAATGATAGCCTTGGTTTGAGGAACAATACCATAATCACACCCAATGGCATGTATATGAACCCTATGATTCTATTGGTCCATGCAAAGCCAACACTGTTGAACAGTCTTCTCACTGCAATTGGCCAGTAGACACCCCCTAGCGATGACCCACTAGATACAATACCCATGGCCATTGCCTTTTTGTTCTTGAACCAGTGCATCAGCACAGTCAAACCACTAAGGTAGATGATACCACCACCCATACCAATCAAGATCCCTTGGCTCAGGAACAGCTGCCAGATGTCTGTAGTGAGCGAGACCATCATGAAGCCAAATATCTGGATGGTGATGCCAATGGCGACTGTCACACGAGCGCCCAGGTGGTGCAGCATCGTCACTGTTGGTATCGCAAAGAGGTATATGCAAAAGGGCTGCAACGCGCCAATAACTGAGATCTTGAATGATGTTTCGTTTGGAAAGGCCTCTGTCTCGTAGTACGTCTGGTAGACACCAAAGCTGTTCACCATGCCGTATGTGCAACTCATCATACACCAGTCAGCAAGAACCACCAACCAGCCAAACCCTCCTTCGGGGAACTCTTCCTTATCATGCTCAAAAGACATTTATAAATCTATAGCTCTACTTCTCTTCTCCTTTTACCCCCAATCAATCAATGTTGTTCTCGTTCCAGAGAGTGTGACTGTATTTATGACTATAATAGCAGCAGTCTTGTGTTATATAGACTTCTTTCTTACTAGAACTGTCTGTTTATGTTAGCAAACCTCATGCAGCACTCTTCTCTGATGTCTGATTTTATCGCTTGGACGGTCGAGAATCTAACGGTTTTAGCCTTATCTCTCGGGTTTACTCGAAATAAGCGAGGAAACAGTGTTATTACACTCTAAATATTGGTGTAGCAACAGCTATTTCTTATACTATACGGTATACGATGTTTGTATGGCCGCAGATGCCTTTTGGAAAGGATCTAAAGGGATCTAAAGGGCCAGGGCTGGGGTGCTGGAGTACTAAATGGTGTACGGATGTGATGAGGTGTAAACCTTAATTTTGGGCTGTAAAAGGACCATAAAGTCGAGCAATATCGTGTTTGTGTTTGTGTTTGATGGGTAAAGAGATGGGGTATAAGTACTATGTTGAGCTGTTGCCACGCATCAGAAGCATCTCAATTATAGTGGAGTTTGATAATGTTGCTGAGGTTCACTGCACAAGTATAACTCAAGTCGATCAGCAACTACTAAAGTTGACAACCACCACAGGCCAGAATGTATTCGTTCCACTGCCACGGCCTGTGGGTCCAATTCTGAACATCATGAACTGCGCCAAAACTCAAAGAAACGTCACCAGCATACGGTTACCAGTATCCAATAGCATTACACCCAAAACAATGGATAGATCAACAAACTTCCTAATGAGCATGAGCAATAACTACAAATGGAACTCTTCATATCTAACCAAAGTTTTGAAGTCACAGTACACTATCAACTGCAAGAAGTGTGGTTTCTGTCTAGTAAACAGTGCGAAAGTTAGTCAAGTTAAGGAAATGCCTTCAGAAATGTGGAGCGAGATGCTTGATTTCTGGCACTGCCATAAACCAGATAATAATGATGCTGTTTATGCTGAGAGATATACCACATTGACTCCATACAAGGACTCGTTGATCACAGGCTCCTACTACTTTGCATTTAATTCACAGGATGATGCTATTAATGTTAAGAACATAGAAGGTAGTGACAAACTACAGTGCCCCGAATGTGATACTGTGCTGGGTTTACACGATAAGAACTTCAAAATTGATAGATGTTACAAATGGAATGTGGTACTATATCATGAAAAGGGCAAAGCAGAAAGAGGTACTGGAGAAGTTTACGAGCCATACCAAGTTTCATTTGATACTATTTTAGATCAAGTAAATGCAAGTGCTTCTCGAATATTGGAACTAAAAACGCAACATAACAAGACATTGTTAATCTGGGTGTTTAATATTGGTATTGACTTTATTGTTACAGGTGATGAGAAGCCGTGTTCAGATGCAATCAAGTTGTATTACACCACTAGTAAGGACAAGATTGCCAAAGAGCGTGAAGCCAGAGGTGAAATTGAAGTTGTGGAGACGGAAGATATAGTTTTTGACAGCACTCTAGATGTTCTGGAGTCTTTGAACAGTAAACTACCAGCTAGTATGAGAAGCATGGGCACTGACTTGAAACTGGGGCTATTGGTGGCCAACCAATAAAATAATATAAAATAATTACAACAATACAATACATTGGAGAAACAAGGAAGGGGTAATTTCATAAATTCATCAAAACTTCTGTGTGTGTGTCTGTGTCTGTCTGTGTCTGTAGTTATCCATCCAACGATAAAACGAGTATATAAATTTGCGTATATCAATCCTTCTTTTCTTGGGTAGTTGGTGCTGCTGGAGCTGTTTCCTCAGTGCTCTTGGTGTTTGTACGAAACTTTTGGGCAAGCAGCTCGTTCAGGCTGTGGCCAGGCTGTCTGCCCACACGCTGCTCGTAGGAGTAGTAGCTGGCAACACCGACAGCAATGCCGAACAGAGGGTCGATGGTTCTGGAAATCAGGTACTTGGCAGCCATTCTCGCGTGTCTTTCTGGTGCTTGAGCCTGTTGCTGGTGATGTTCAACTTACTTTTCAGTTAACTCCAAGCTCGCCAAAAGACACCAAAGACGCGGTACTAAACACCAAAACACGCTGAAAGAATGAAGATCCAGACGGTTTCACAGGGAAAATACACTGCAAACAGCGTCCCATGCCGTATCAGATTCACTGGTGAACACAAGGAGCTGTCGACGCATTTGAGCAAGGAGGAGGAGCAAAATGGCGACGTGGTGACGTATATCAGAGGACGCAAGCTACACGGAAAAGAACTGGTCCTTGGTGAGGGTGATGAGAACAAGTACACTGGCTACCTCCTGGGGAAGAGCATACACAGCGATGACCTGCAGTGCCATGGTGAAGTGTCCAGACTGGTGTACTTTGAAAGAGAGGGTGTGAGCATACAGGCACCAGAGCTGCTTAAAGAGTTTGTCGATGTCTCCAACCTGATACATACATGATCTAAATAAAATCAAAATAATAATAAATAAAACAATACACTATTCAAGTGCTTCTTTCCTTTTCTTTTTTTTTTCTGATGGTTATAAAACAGTATACAAGAGGGATTAGTTGTTCACCGCATTGAAAATGGCTGCGTATGGAGGAATCAACCCGTGCCAGCTTCTGAACTGCGCAACGCCTTGGTGAACTAGCATCTCTTCACCAGGAATGGTGTCCCAGTGGTACTTAGCCTTGGCCAACTGCATTACTGGAGTCACTCTTGGCTTGTATGCACAGTCCAATAACTTTGGTGTAAAGCCAGCCGCATCCTTGTTGTTGTAGCCATCGTTCAAGACACGCTCCAACTTCTTCAACAACTCTGGGTCCAATGCCTTGTCGCTTGGAATACAACTAATCAAAATGGACACTGGGTGTGCAGCTTCAACCTCATCCAAAGACTTTAGCAGCTTGATGTTGAAGCTGTCTGGGAAGTGCTCCTTGATTGGTTGTAGCTTCTCAAAAGTTCTGTTGATCATGTAAATGGTCTTACAGCCCAATTGGTGCAAGGCGTAGATGGCTGCTCTGGAAGTACCACCAGCACCAACAATCAAACCGTTAACTTCATTCTTGCTGGAGAAAGTTGGCACACCATTCTTTAGCAAGGACTCTCTGATGCCGATCCAGTCAGTGTTGGTACCTTTAAACTTCTTGTTGCCCAATGGAATAACAGTGTTGACAGCACCAATGATGGATGCTGATTCAGTCAATTCATCCAAATACTCCATAATGTTCAACTTCAATGGGATGGTCACAGCACAACCACCAAAGTTTGGATCTTTAATCAATTCACCAACTTTGGCCTTGTCACTGGTTTCAAACTTTTCAAAAGTGTGTGGCAGACCCAAAATCTTGAACCCAGTTTCATGCAGAACTGGAGACTTGGTGTGGGAAATTG
>JAJLVY010000331.1:0-11407 GCA_030570475.1 Liangdongia dendrica
CCTGTCTGGCGAGAACGACATTGCCATCGCTGCTGCTGCTGGTACAGTCGCAGAGCTCACCGACACCGTGGCGTACACCCACAGAGACATCAAGCCTGCCAATATTATGCTCTCAAAGGACGGGCTCCCAGTGCTCTGCGACCTGGGAAGCTGCACAAGGGCGCGCACCACGCCCAAGACGAGAAGCGCAGCAGTCGCGCTCCAGGAGCTCGCGGCTGAGAACTCTACGCTCGCATACAGGGCCCCCGAGCTGCTCGATGTCCAGACTGGGGTCGAGATTGACGAGCGCACGGATATTTGGTCCCTCGGGTGCACGCTGTATGCGCTGCTGTATGGCTCGTCGCCCTTTGAGAGGGAGGAGAGCGTCAGTGGAGGCAGCATGAACCTGGCTATTGCGAGTGGCACGTACTCGTTTCCACAGGGCGACTACTCTGACGATGTCAAGGAACTCATCCAATACTGTCTCGTTGTCGACGCAAAGAAGCGTCCTGCTATCGAGCAGGTCCTCGAGAAGGCGCTGCAAGTACAAAGACTCTGACCTCTTTCAAATACATGTTTTCGTTTTCTTATTGAGATCTGCGTTAGCGAAGAACTACAAAGAACCGCGAAACCCCACCTCTAAAGCACCTCTAAAGCACCTCTAAAGCCTGCTGGAGAGCCCTGTCTGGCTGTTGTCTGTAGCTCCATCTCCACGCCTTGTAGAGTCGCTGAAGATGGCACTTTGTCCCACATGAAACTAAAATCCCAAAATTCAAAAAAAAATTAGACACAACACAACACAAACCAAACTCAACAAAACCAACATCAGCCTCGACTCAACCGGCCAAAACACCGCCGCAGAATGAGCTACCAGAACGTCTCAGAGTCCCAGATCAGCGGGTACAACGACTGCCCAATAATAGACTACAAACCCTCCCCAGCAGCCTCCAAACTAAGACGAAAGATTGTGGGCCACTTTGACGCGATGAGATCAGCATCCTCCACAAGCACGAGCCTGGACCAACAGCAGCCTCGCGTACCGTCTGCTGCTCCACGTATCACCTCGTTGAAAAAGTCCTCTTCTAGTAGTGTGGTCAGTCTGGTCAGTGGTGGTGTTGATACTCCAGTGGTTACGGTTTCTGATGAGGAGCTTCTCGCCAAGTTGAACCAAGTGTTGGGCCTTGCGACTGCGTTGAACGAGCGTGAGTTCATGCACTACAAAAAGAGGGTCGTTGATACTGTTTCCAAAGGTCTGCCTGACACCCACAAAGCCTTTGTCATGGAGTGCTTGTCCAACTACTGCTCGGACAAGGACCTCGTCAAGAATCAAATCATCCAGTTCACGCTAAAGAACGAGGGAACATCTTCTTGGTGCCATCCACTAAGAAAGATTTTGGAGAATATAATATAATAATAATAATAATAATAATACAGCTTAATTAGGTGTGGTGGAATAATAATAATATTGTTTAATATACATGCTATGTTTGTGTGTGCAAAGTTTAAAAAAAAAAGGGACTCTTCTTGTAGGTGTACTTAAATCTTCTTTCTCTTACCAACATGAGCTTGGAAACCAGTCTTGATGGAGGAAACAGATCTGGTGGAACCACAACTGTTACAGACCAAGAAGAACAATCTGTTGGAACTCTCCTTCTTCAACTGGGTATTGATGGACTTACATGTCTTACATGTAACGTACTCCAAAATGTATCTTCTCAAAACATTCTCCAACTGCTTTGGCTGGAAACGACCCTTGATAATCAATCTCTTTTGACCATCAATGGAACCAGAGGTACCCAATTCCGCAAACAAGAACTGGATAACGTGATCTGGGGATCTTTGTAGCTTTTCAGCAATTTCTTGCACATTGGCGAAAGCAGTCTTCTTGTTACCTTCACGCTGACAAATTGGTGGTGGGATTCTAAACTTGGCACCAGATCTATCACCAGCTAGCTCTGGGTTGTTCTGGTTCAAAATCTTGAAGAATCTGTCCAATAGTTGTTCATATGACAACCCGTACTTGGCTTGCTCATCGTCATTACTAACATCTTCATCCTTCTCTTCAGCATTGGCACCACTGGCATCAGCACCAGTCTTCTCGTCATCCAGGACACCAGCCTTCTCCAACTGCTTATCAAAGTCGTCTGCACTGGTGGTGGCGGTGCTCTTCTTCTTCTTTTTCTTTAGTTTCAACTCACCAAGAGCACTGGTGATGTCATCGGTGGTGGTGGTCTCATCGTCACCCTTGCTCTCCTTGGACTTCTTCTTCTTCTTCTTCAACCCGCTCAACACATCATCGACTTCTGGGGTGGCTTCTCTGGAGGATGTTTCCAAGTCTAGCGTCTTGGTGCTCTTCTTCTTCTTCTTCTTCAATGTTGGATCAAATCCCAATTCAACTTCAGACATTCTGGACAAAGCTTCAAAATAAATTTAAATTTAAATTTAAACAGAACAAAAAAAACCTGGAGAAATTGGCACTGCTCAATGTGTTGCTAATCTATACGAAATAAATAGACCAAAATAAGAACAATATAATCCCGTTTGAAACGTGTCTGCCTTTTTGCCTTTTTGCCTTTTTGCCTTTTGAGTTACTCAGAGTTTTTTCAATTTATCGTCTCGTCCAAAAAAAACTTGAAAAAAAAATTGCGCCAAAAATTGCGCCAAAAATTGCAAAACTTCGCGTCGGGGTAATTTCCATTTTAGTCCAATTTACGCCATTGTTACGCCATTATTTCCTAATTTAGTAATTTTTTGTTTTTCTATGTCGTTATAAATTACAAGTTCAACTCTTTGGTCTTCTTCTCCAGGAACTCCTCGTTGCTTTCAATGCCCTTGAGCTGCTCCTCTGTGATCTGGTCAATCTCCTGGCCTTGGCTCACCGCAACATCCTTATTGCTCACGGTGATGTTAACCTCCTGCTCCTCATCGCCCTCTTTGGCTTCCGGCTCAACATCAAACTTCTTCAAAAAGTACGTCTCAACATCCTCCTTGCCATTGTTCTCAGCCTCGTAGATCGCATCGTGGCCAAACTTGTTCTTCACAAATGGGTCTGCATCGTACTCATCGCACAGCAGCTCGACAACTGGCAAGTGCCCATTCAGCGCAGCCCAGTGCAATGCAGTGTTGCCCTCCACCGTCTCGGCGTTGACAAACTTGGTGGTCGCACCGTCCTTAGGTAGTATCGAGAGTATGTATTTCACTGTGTCGAGGTGGCCGTTCGCAGCAGCCATGTGGAGCGTGGTGGCATGTGTCGCCTCGTCCCTGATCTCTAACAGCTTGGCTGGGTTCAGCTCGCCGAAAATCTCTTGCAAAGTCTCCAAATCGCCAAATCTGGCGTCCTCGATGATAATGTCCTCTTCTTCTCTGGTAAGCACCTGGTCTGACATGTTTTTATTGCTGTGTACACTTCTCTATTGGCAACGGCAACGTGTGGTTGGTTGGTTGGTTTGGCTCCAGTATATATATATATATCAATATATTTATCAGTATAATAAATTTTCAATGCTCATCACTTACCCTGACGATAAAAGGTATACCCTCGAACATTCTAGTGTTTGGTACACCAACTTGAAGAAGAACTTGAACTTGAACTTGAACTTGAAAGGCCTCTTCCTCAGAATGTCACAGAAAGGGCTCAACACACCGCAGATAGTCAGAGATGCAGACATCGACGAGACCTTCAAGCAGATCTCCCACCTGCTAACCTTTGATGAGAAATCCAATGATGATGCAATTACTCAGATCTACAAGAAGCTACACAATCCACAGGCAACTATTCAGGACAACAGATCCACAATGATAGAGGATGTCACCAGTACCTGTTTTGGCTATGTGGACGCCATCCAGTCGTATTCCCTCAGAAAGAAGGAACAGTTTATGAAGAGCCCTGATCCAGAAAAGCACAACCTGATAACCATTTCACTACACGACATGAAGTCTTTTACCCAGTTGATCAACCTGATCATCGTCCAGGCAATATACCCATTCTTGCCTATGGGTGTTGGTATCTCATTGGAGCAGCGAAGACTGAAAAGCTTCAACACACAAACAAAACTATTCAAATACAAGAGGCAACCACAACTGCCGCATCATTATACACATTTGGAATACATAGCCACCAGGTTTGAAAAAATATTCGAGAGAGGTGGTGATGTTGCTGACCTGCTGAAAAAGGGCAATGGGTTCACCGATCTGCTGACTGTGCTCCTGGTGCTTACTTTCCAATGCAACCCAGACTATCTACAGCACATTCAGACACTTGAAGCCAAGAGCGATACATACACATTATTAAGCATATATACCGTCTTATTACAAAGCTGCAAACCACAGATTTACAAAACATTCATTAGTGAGAGACTCACCTTTATAACGCTGGAGCGATCCAATGGTGTTGCCAGTCTTATCGACTTGATTGTGGGAATTAGGGATGATGAAGAAGTCAATATTGAGAAGTTTGCACAGGTGAACCAAGTCTTGATGTCCAAGCCAAGAAACATACCCTCTGTGAAATACTTTACCAAGTTGTTCGATCAAGTGTACGAGATACTGGTGTTTATTAATAGACCAGTAGTGATTTCCGTTGCGGTGAACTTTGTGCAGACGGTGTACGACAAGAACAGTAGAATTATAGTGGATTTTTTGTTCCAGAGAATATGGAAAGTACTGTCCCCAGTGGCTGGAACTGGTGATGAAGTTATTGTCAAGGAAAAGGATTTGAACGATGTGATCAATGTCTTGATATCGCTATCTAAAGATACTCAACCCGACTTGTTAACCCATCTGTTTTCCCAAATTTATCAAACATTATGGATCTATTTATTCTACTTGAAAAAGAACAAACTGGAATACTGCTCGATTATTATGAAAATTTTGGTTTCATTCTTCACCATTACGAACAACAATGAATTTTTGGAACAAATTATACTCAACTTGATTAACTCTAGAGGGCAGGATTGGAAATTCCAAACAAACATTGAAACGAAGCTCACTTCAATAGTAAAGCTATCCCCATTCGACACAGAGATATCAAATGAACAAGTCTTTGACGACATTGATTTGGGTTTAGAATTGATTCTGGATCTGTTCAAAAACCTTGATGGGAGTATCGTCAGACATCAGTTCATCACTGTTTTGAACAGATGGATTGGCAAAAAGGAAAGCATGGATGAGAACCCATTCATCGTTTTACTAGACTTGAAATTTTTGGAAAAGGTTAACGAAGTGTTTAAGGATACCTTGGTTGACAAACCACAGGAGATCTTGCTAGTGGTTAATAGTCTATTGCAAAATAAATCCAAGGTTGAAGAAGAATCGAATCATGACGAAGAAAATAATGTGCCTGATTCAGATGACGAGAACTCAGATGATGATGAAGAAGAAGAAGAAGAAGAAAACATACACGGAAATTCTTCCACTCATGGCCACGATTTACTACTAGAATTATTGTCAGCAATTTTGACAGAAACACCACCAGGTGAGCTATTGAAATACAAAGACACATTACAAGACATTGCCACAACACTTTCATCGTTTAATAACACCCATGCAGCTGCATTGGTCACACGTATTGAGGAACTCTTACTGAACAAAGCTGAGATTGACATCAACGACGTCAAATTAAAAGATAAAGAGATTCTGGAAAAGGCAATCACAAGCATCAACGATCCATTGGTTCCTATCAGGGCTCATGGTTTGTACTTGCTAAGACAATTGATCAAGAACAAGTCACCAGTTTTGAGTCTGGAGTTTGTCATTGAGCTCCATATTGTTCAATTACAAGACCCAGAGCCATTTATCTACTTGAACGTTATTAAATCATTGACTGAGTTGATTGAAATGGATAAGTCTACAGTTGGTGTGTTGGTGACGATGTATACCAACACGGAAGACAAACTAGATGACCGTTTAAAGATCGGTGAGGTATTGTTGAACTTCATCACAAAGTCTGGTGAAGTCTTTGTGGGCGATACTGCAGACAGTATCATGAGTTCTACACTGTCCATCATTAGAGATTTCAAACAGGAGACGCCAATAAGAATGTCATCAATGTCTATTATTGGCCAGGCATTAAGAACAAATGCCATGGGCCTGGATAAGTACATCAAAGATTCATTGGACTGCAGTATTGGTATTTTGGACATGGAGAAGGATGAGTCTATGAAGAGGAGTGCAGTGGTGCTTGTTAGTGACTTGATCTCATTTGCTGGACTAGAGATTGTGCCAAAGGGTTACGCAAAGAAGTTACAGACCGTGTTAAAATTTGTCAAGGCCAATTCTAATGACTATCTATTGGTTGAGCAAATTGATACAGTGCTCCAGACCATTAATGAACTGTTCACAGAGAAATTCACTGTTCCTGATGTTACTTCACAGTTTGATTCATTGAAAATTGTTAAATAAAAGTTCTGTCTATTTTACGTTTATAATATTTTTCTAGTCCTGAGTTAAAAACTTCATTAATTTCTCTTCTCTCTGTTTCTTCTTCTTTTGATTGTATTCTCTAATCTGTTTCTTTGAAATCCTTTTCTTCCTGCTACTGTTATTAGAATCTTTTGAAGAAGGTTGGTTATTTAGCGACAGAATAGCATTATTTAAAACAGTTGCATTTTCAGATCTAGACCCATAATCATCAAAGTTCGCATCCTCCTTGAATGGCTTAATATCCTTTAAACTGTGTTGTAGTGTATCACCTGTTATCTCTTTCCTTATAATACCATTGGTCTCCAACTCTTTAGCCTCAGTTTCTTGCTCAAATTGTTCTTTTAAAGCCTGCACACGTTTATACTTTGCGAATGTAGATAATTTTGCAAACTCTGGATCAGTTTTCAATTCCTTCAGTTTCAAGTCAAATGGTGTTTCCTGTTTAAACTGCTCCTCGCCCTCCTCTTGTGGTGGTGATGGGGGTTCGTGGGTTGGTAAATCTTTATTTGAATCATCATCTTCAGCCACTCTTGGGTTTAGCCATTGCTTTGTCTTTGTCAATCTGTTGTAGAAGTAGTATTTTTGGGTAGACTGGTCAAAGTACGGCACCCAGCCATCATCTTCATTGCTCATTCTTGGTGCTACCAGCTGCTAAGCTGATATGAAAGGAATTTATTATTCATATATTCTTTTAGTGCATTTGAAGACTATTGGTTTGAAGACTATTGGTTTGGGGACGCTTTAAATATACAGGTAACCATAATTCATAATTTGACTTTAATATACGGTCATTGGTCTGTTTTGTACCTTTACATATGTTGCACGCCATTCCCAAGTCATGACCCACCTACTACACTTCAGAAGAGTATTGATCCCAAGATCTTAAGTAGTATACCCAGTTACTAGCTGATATTTTCAGTTGTGCAGCGACGTGTTGTGACGGTTGTACCCAAACCAAAACTGGTTTAATCACGTGATCCGGTTTGCACCGCATTTTCAAATTGTCGAAAACTTTTTCACAGTGTTGATGATGTGAAGTCGAAAAAACACAACTAAAGAGTAAATAAGGTATAATATTATAATATTGCAATGTTTGCTAACAGAGTGGGTGTGCGGTTATTTTCCACAGGCCGTTTTGCCTTGCAAGCGAAAGCTGCTTCCAAGTCTCTTGAAGAGAAGAACCTGTCGCACATAAATTTCCTAAAGCAATACTACACAGACGACATGTTGGAAAGCATCAAGATTGCTGAGACTGTTGTGAGCAAAGAGCAATACAAGAACAGAAAACATAGTGGTGCTGTCCAGTTTGCCCCAGGCTATTTGGACGACTTTTCCTCTTATGACAAGTTTTGGGATCATGCCAAAATCAGCGACAAGTCCCAAATTGACATGAGAATTGCATTACAACCACCACCATTGAAAAGAGAGCCAAGTTTGCTGATCAGGGATCCTAACGAAGTGAGCAGCAGAAAGTCTGCACGGATTGCCAAGGGGTTGGCGCAATTGACTGGGTTGAGCGAGAACTACATTTCCAAATTGCAAGCGAGACCACTAGTTTTGAAGCGTGTGTCCAACCAAACTTCAAAGGGTAAGATCAGATCCAACTATGCGCTGGTGGCTGTTGGTGACAAGAACGGTATGATTGGTATTGGTGAAGGTAAGGACCGTAGCCAGATGCTGACTGCCATTTCCAAAGCACACTGGAACGCTGTGAAGAACTTGACCTTTGTCCCAAGACATGAGAACCGTACTATTCCAAGTGACATTGAATACAGATACCACGGTGTGAAGATCTTTTTGAGATCGGCCCCACCAGGTTTTGGTTTGCGTGTCAACCACAACATTTTCGAGCTGTGTGAGTTGATGGGCATTAAAGATTTGTCTGGTAAGATTTACAAGTCTAGAAACTCCATGAACATCATCAAGGGTGTTGTTGAGGTGTTGAGCAAGCAAAAGACCTTGGAAGAGATGTCCATGACTCGTGGTAAGAAGGTTGTTGATCTTCGTAAGAGTTATTACTCTGCTTAAGAAGAAGAAGAAGAAGAAGAAGAAGAAGAAGGAGGAGGAGGAGGAACTGGCATGTATATAACAAAAAACCAAAAAATAGATGAATTCAAACTTCTATTTGGTTTACATAACGTAAACCACAGAACCATGATGAGCCTTTTCCAACTACAGCTCAGGAAGAACAACATTCAAAAATTCTAAATCATATATTCCTACCCAGTAAATAAATAGTTAAAAATTGCAGCAGTAGCATGCCCAAATAATAAAAAAGTGATGGTTAACATTAACATTAACATAATACGCATCATGTGCGAGTGGCGAGTGAGACACGCGTTAAAAGCTTCTTAATTACCGCAAGAGCAGTCGGTGGTGGAGCATTCGTCACCCTTCTTCATAACCTTGAACTTGGAACAAGTGCAGTCGCAGTCTCTTTCTGGGGCCTTCTTGATCAAGGCGCCAAAGTTTCTCTTGGATTGGACGGATGATTGGCGAGCAAAGGACTTTGCGGATTGTCTAACGGCAGCGAACATTGTGTGTTGAAGTAGTTTGTAGTTGTTTACTCACTTGAGCTGAGCTGGTGGTAAACAGATATCTATCTCTGGGGGGGTGTTGCACAACTTTTATATCGCCACTCTCCAATTTCGAGAAACACCCGAATTCGGCGGAAAAAGAAACGCCGTCACGTGAGACCCCTCGGAATTACTGAGATAGATACCTCGGAACTCGCTTATCTTTGACTTGGATTACTTCCTGGTATACACGTCTTATAGATGATTGTTCATTTGTTTGTTTGGTATAATAATACAGTATATATAAATATCCTCTTCAGTGTGAATTGCTTGCAATTGCTTGCAATTGCTCAGCATTCTACAGGGTTTCTGGGCCTGCTCAACTGCGTCGTCTATGCACCAGCCCTTCCTTCGAGTTGTTGTTCGAGTTGCTGTTACTATTACTATTGGACTCGGACTCTTCAAGAACGAGCTCAATGTTCTCAGCCTGCAGCTCATCAACATCCTTCTGTAGCTTGTGTACCTCCTTCTCTAGCCTCTTACCGTAAAAGTCAACGTAATACGTGGCCCCGTTGTAGCATGCGATGATGAAGATAAAGGCCATGAACCCAGTGGCCAACGGCTTGTACGCAAACCAGATTGGGCAGATCGACATTGTCAAGAGCTGGTAGCAATACTGGATCAGCGTGAAGGCAACAACAGGGAACGGGTCGGGCAATGAGTTGACAAACTTGCCAATCCACTTATCTTTGAACGACTTTCTCAACCACTCAAAAGACGTGACACGGCCAGCCTTGATCTTGGCTGCTCGCTTGATCGTGATGAAGTAGTGGTATAGCGACTGCCAGATCAAGTAGTACAGTGATGTCCACAATATGCCCGCAAAGAAGTTCCAGTGGGTGACTCTGGCTGCACCTGGAAATCTCGCTAGTTTCTCTTCATAGGACAATTCATGTGTGATGACATACATGACAACGGGTGGGGCCAAATGAATAAAGGAACTCGTTGTCTTGTCAATTGAGTGCAACACAAGAGAGTTTCTCCAAGTGACAACTGCCCAGGACAATGTCCCAAATGAAAAGGCAAAGCAAGTGATGTATAAATGTGCTGACCAGGGAAACACCCACAAGAATAGCAATGTCAACACGTTGACATAATAGCATAAATCAGCCAAGAAGTAGTGGTAGGACTTCTTAAAATATGTGTATATTCTGATGGGCATCAACAGTGCAGAGACAGTTGTGTATGCGATGTGGAAATACGAAGGGTATTTTCCCACGATGACGCCAATGGCAAAGATGGAGTATAATGCAAATGCATAAAAGAACTTTTCTGTGGTGGACGCATAAAACACATTGTTCAACCTGTCATCCATCTCATCCAACTTTATGCGAAACTTCTTCTTCAAGCTCTCAATGTCCTTCAAGTCGCCCAAGTACTGTTTCTTCTTCTTGTTCGTATGATCCTTCAGATCCTTCAACGTGGTGATGGACTTCTCCTTCACCTGTTTGTACTTCTTGGTCAATGTGTTTGTGGTGATTGATAGCGGGTCGAGAATCTCGAGCAAGTTTAGTCTGTCTGAAGGAAGCCTGTCTGTAGAGTCGCTGTAGTTTGAATACATTGACGCATTCGTCTTGATAGAAGAACTCGAGTATGCACGCATCTTGGGCGTCAGATATGGGGAATTGAACGGCGAGATCACTGGTGAACTTTCACCGTCAACAACAATAGCTTCTTCTGACATGTTCTGTTGTAGTTGTAGTTGTAGTCGGATCTGCAAGTGAAAATCAAATCAGTGAATACAATAAACCAGCAATAAATTATTCGGCCACACCCTGTTTCAGCAAACGGATGGCGAGGGTTTTCGTGTCTTCCTGTCTTCCTGTGTCTGTGTGGATCAACAACTGTTGGTCTTTCTTTCCATTTCCACTACTTCAAAGTTCATTCATTGTGTTTTGGTTTTGGTTTTGGAAATTAGGCACATGTCAAAAGACGACCGCGTTACCCGTAAATGTGGATCTGGTGTTGGGGTATTTCCATTTCTCGGCGTATGCATCAATGGGTGCATAAATGTGCATCTCTATATATTTATGCGCTCGCGGATAAATACTCCAGCTACAAGCTCCAGCTACAAGCCATCAAACTAAAATCACAATCATTTACATATGGTATTACTCATCTTTAACAAAAAAAATAAAAAAGAAGGAGTGTCGCATCATTAACTCTGTATCAAACTAGCAAACTAGCAACTTTGACTCAATAAACTTAGTAGTCGTCGTTGTTTCTGGAAGAGGAACCATAGGAATCATCAGAGTCTCTGTTGTTTCTGGATGAGGAACCGTAAGAGTCAGAGTTTGAAGAACCGTAGGAATCAGAGTTTCTGGAAGAGGAACCATAGGAATCATCAGAGTCTCTGTTGTTTCTAGAAGAAGAACCGTAAGAGTCAGAGTTGTCAGAGTCTCTGCTGGAGGAAGAACCATAAGAGTCAGAGT
>JAJLVY010000332.1:0-11362 GCA_030570475.1 Liangdongia dendrica
GAGAATAAGGAGAAGGAGGAAGAGGAGGAGGAAACTAGAGAAGAAACAGAAGAGGTTGAAACAGAAGAGCCTCAACTAGATCCAATGAAAACTGATGAATCTGAGATCCAGGAAAGTATATCAAGTGATGAAATTGCAACACAAGAAGAATCTTCACTATCTGAGAACACTGTCAAAGATCCAAATGATCATCCACCAAGCGAACATCCAGAACCAGAAGAGAAACCACAAGCTGAAAAAGAACAAGAACCACAAGAGGAATCACAACCAGAAGAACCAAAACATGTTCAAGAAGTTACAAAACCACCATCACCACCTCCACCTCCTTCGAAACCAGAATTCAAACTCTCCAAAGGCCCATACTCCATAACAACACTAATCAAATCAATCCCACTCCACAACCCAGAAATACAAGCCCAAACAACACCACATATAACATGCGTTGCAAAACAAGACTGCAACATCTATATTGGCACATCCCACGGCGAGATCCTCCACTTTATCAAGTTTGAGCACGATTACCTCCAGGTTTCCAGAAACCCATTCCACCAAACCAGAATACGGAGCATACAAAAGATCATCCTCCTCCCAGCTGTCAACATCGCAGTGGTGCTCGCTGGTGGGCTGCTGTCCTGTTTCACACTACCAGAATTTTCCCCTGCAAACATTGGCCGCATCAAAGATGTGCGAGACGCCTCTATTGACTATGACAACAAGGCCAAGAATGACTCGACTGGGGTCCATCTCGTCATATACACTTCGCAACAGATCAGGATTATTAACGTCACGCCCAGTGCGCTGAGACTAGTGAAGGACTTGTCGTTCCCAAGCGTTGTCAAAGGTGTTCGAAGATCAGGGTTCACACTAGTTGCGTCCAATAACAACTATGAATTGATCGATCTGGACAATTTCCAAAAGATCCCATTGTTTCCTGTCATAGAAAAGGGAGAAGTCCATCCATTCATCTTACCACTGGCTAAGGACGAGTTCTTTTTGACGTCTGGGTCATCCCCTGAAGAACCGTGTATGGGATTAGTTGTTAATGTGCAAGGAGACATTTCGAGAGGCACAATCCCATTGAATTCATACCCGGACTCTGTTGCTGCTGACTTCCCATATATAATAACGAGTAAGGGAAACAGTATCTGTATGAGCTCGTTGCATGACCAGGCTGAATGCCAAACAGTGGAGAGCACCATCCCAACAAAGATCACTAATGTGTCTACAGATTTCGTGCAGCCATGCCAGGAGTTGATGGATTTGATAATATTAAAACCAATCGCTGGTGAAGATAACCAGGATAGACAGATCAAAGAAGTGGAATTCAGCACAAACATTGCAATGGTCACTACTAATGTGATTGCATTTAACGATTATGAAATTTATATTTTGATCCCAACTCCAAGGTTAGTCAGATTATCAACGTTATCCACTGTGCAGGAATTGGAAGAAGAGTTCAAGTCACTAGAAGGGTCTACTGAATTGGGTGTTGTTGAGATCCAGTACGTGAACACTCTGATTGCATTGACATATTTGGAACAAGGATCCTTTGCGCTAGCGTTCAATGTTTGGACAGATGGCACTGTTGATCCACGGATTTTGATTCATATCTGCAAACAAAAAGTTTTTGGAGAGCTATGGCTCTTTAGTGGGTTACATTCAAAAGTGGAACAACTACAAAGAAGCATCAAGGATTCGAGATTCCAAAAGTTTTTTGCCAGAGTGTTAGACAAGTGGCTGGCAAAAGAATCATTTTCTGAAAATATTGATATCATCAAGAGTGTTGAATTAGCTACATTGAAAACTTCATTAGACGATGATGAAAAATTGTTATCGATCGTGCAAAAGAATAAAACTCTAGATCAAGATGACACAATTGCATTCCTACAATCAAACCACAAGTACATTGCATTAACCACAGTATATTCACAACAACAGGAGCACAGGAAGATCATTGACACCTACAGACAGTTGTGTGACGGCGACATTATAGATGCTCTTTTCAAGCAAGAGGGCGCCTTGACTACAATTATCGATCTGGTTTACAAGCATTTTGCATCTGATGATGACTTTGTATGGGACATTGGGCTGTGGTTGATCAACAAGAACCCAGAACTGGGCCTCAACTTCTTCCACAATGAGTCACTCACCATAAAGATCAAGGACGAGACGGTCATCATCTCCAAAATCCAGGACATTGATTTGAAGCACAAGTACATTGAGAAGCTCTTTGTCAAATTGAACCGGGAAAAGCAGAGAACGTCCCTCCAGAAGAACCTATACAAAGCACAGGTCAAGCATCTCAGCGAGAACATCAGAATCATCCAAAGCAACCAATAAAACGTATCATTTCGCTCCATTTGTTTTTGTAGTTTTTGTCTTTCAAGTGACACCCAGAAAAAAATCAATTCAAAAAAATAAAAAAACTGAACATCACAGCAAAATAAATCACAACTGAACTTAAATGCTTCGATTCCAACTCAAAAGGACTCTACTGAGAGCTAAAATTACCAGAACAGTATGCCCCGTTAAACAATTAGCTACATTCACTACATGCAACCATCTCTCAGTGAAACAAGAAGCTACCACAGCATCACCAACACCAGAGTCACCATTATCATTAAGAGACTACGATATCAAGAGAAACAAATTATCAGAACAACAGGAGGAGAAAGAGGAAGATGATACACAAGATGATTCACTATCAGAAATATCCCACATCAGACTCAAGAACCTGGAAGAGTTGAAAGAAACAGTCTTGCCTCGGAAATTGAAAGTGACACAGGTCAAGTATATTCCAGAACAAGATAAAGACATATTCTTTGCAGAAGCAACCAAGTATATCCTGAAGGAGGTTCCATTAGTGATGAGACCTGATGCTGACATTGAGGACTTGGATGAAGTTTGCAGAGTCGTTTTGGGTGTTGAAACCGTTGTGGGTAATCAACAGTTGATGGAGAGTGCAAAGCAATGGCCATTTGAAGTTGTTTGCTGCTTGAAAATCATCACATCCCAGGAGTTTAACAGTCCAGCAGATGAGTTAATCATGAACATTTTAAGAAAGGAGGGTCCTGATGAGACAGCGCATACCAAGACTGAACAGATTCTGAATGTCATTACATTTTGTAATACTTTAAAGAAGCACCTCTTTTCCAGTCACCAATACAGAAAACACTCGATCCCAATGGTTCTAAAATTACAATCAATGACATTGAAAGCTATTATTGGACAGTTACCAAGAACACTTTATTACAAATTTTTTGAAACTTTGTTGAACAATGATGTTGTTATCACTTCTGGTATTTTGGATAAGGTGTTTTTAGCATTACTTTATGGATCGCCAAATGAAAAGAGGCTAGTCACGTTCTCAGAACTAATGGTGGAGGACAGTCCAGCGACAGCTACAAGATTACTAAGAGTCTACAATTTAAAGAGACTAGGTAGGCTTTTGAGAGATGCAATTAAAAACGACGATTTCCCTAAAGCTGCTCTTTATTTGGAACTATACTTGAACAAGTATGAGTACATTTCGGATCATTCATACAGTAGTGCTGAAACAGAGCAGTCTCGTCAATACGATCTTCAAACAACGTTGGGTCTATTCATTGCCAAGTTTAAAGGTTACGATGCATTGGTGGCATTTATTGACACCCTAGTGGAATCGGAAACCGGCGTCTCTCCACGTCTGCTAGTTGGTTTAGGTGCAAATTTGAGACAGAATGGGCAGTATGAAGAGTTTATGCTAACGATAAAGAAGGCGATTGAAATTTCTGGAAGTCGTTTGACTCGTGACTGGAAGATGAAAACTGCCATTGCAAGCCAGATGCTGAACTATCTGATTTCACAAAACTCTGATTCAAAGACAATCCTTGGGTACTTTTTAGCGATGTATCCAAACTACACTGATTTGTTGAATGAACTGGGGTTGACTGGTCTTGTCTACAAGAGAACCACTGGTCCTGGTCCTATTGACTTAAGTACAGTCAAGATTTATAGGCCAAATGTTGATGAGCAACTATGCACAACAGTAAATGCCTCAAAAATTGTAATTACAGATTTATACAATGGGTTATTCAAATCGTTGTTACAGGAAGGGTTCAGATTCAAGAGACCAAGCCAATACTATGATCTATGGAGAAAGTACTTTACTGTCGCACAAGCATTCCAAAAACACTCTGATCTATATGTGCACCCATTTAAGGATCTTGACACTTGCATAATGGATATTTTCTTCACTCGAATCCTAAGACAGTTCCATGATGGTGACCTGTGTGTCAAAATTTTGAAGGAAGCACTTGAAGGGTTAGAATTCATAGAGATCAACCCACGCACTATACAGAAAATCCTCTATGTGGACAAGTTCATGTCCATTGAAAACTTTGATGTGATGTTGTCAATCTTGGCTGAACTAGACTTTGATTTGTCGTTTGAAGTTATTTGTGCATCAATCTTAAAGCTTGACAGTTTGGGCCAAGTGCAGAAGGCACATACATGGTACAGCATGATTCTTGAGCTAAAGATGGAGATTAAGAACTACAAGTTGATCCAGGTGATCAAGAAACATGGATGGAAGTTCCCTGATGATTTTGACAGATCCCAACTAGATGCCGAACCAATACCACAAAAGGAACGTCAAAGAATGTACTATGCCCAAATTGAAATGATTGAGCCTATCAAGGATACAGATATTGGGATAAAGTTGGCTGACACATTTGCTCGTGTCGAAACAGCATTCAAAAACAAAAGGGATAAGAAAAGAAACAACAAAAACACCATTTTGCACTACAAGATGGAGAGTTCACTGAGCTAGAGAGTCTGAGAAAAAAGCCAGAGATGACAACAAACCTGCTAGTATCTCAAACTACAATAATGTTGAACAACAAAGTAACGAAGCAACGCAATGAAATTACGAACAAAAAACAATTATAGAACACATATTCACAAAAACCATGCACGATTTATATTTCCCTCCTTATATATACACATAATTGATCTTTTACATATTCCAGTACAGCTAATATACACAAATGTGAATGAATACAAGACATCATCCCATAACTTTTAATAATATGTTAATATTTGTTTTCCATTTCATCTTCTCAAATACCCATTTCTGCTTGGAGGTGGGAGGCTTGAAGAGCTTGAAGGGTTCAGCATTCCAGCACGAGAAGCAGCCATCATGACATTCTTTGTAGCTTGCTGTTGCTGTTGCTGATGTTGCTGTTGTGACAACATGAACAAGAATGACTTATAGCCACCCAGTCTTGGGCCATAGCAGTATGGAGACCCAGGCCCAACTTTAATCAGATTTTGGTCATTGCCATTGTTGTTGTTGTTGTTGTACCTGTTTCTGTAGTAGCCACCACCGTTGTTTCTACCACCATATATGATATTGTCTTTATCTTCTTGTTTCAACACCGGCTGGTGCTTGATGTACCCAGTTAGAATGATGGACTTACTGGTGTGTTTCTTTGGCATCTTGTAGTTAGCCTTCAAGAACAGCTCAGTCGAGATGTTTGGGTAGGAGTGGTCCCCTTCAACAGGGCATTCCAAGTAGTCATTGAAATGGAATTTGCCATTTGGGAAGACAGACCCAGCCAATCCCGACCTGTGGTAGTGGAATTGGATGCACTCGATTTTTTCTTCAGAGTACAAGCCTCCAAACTTTTTGTAGTTTGGGTTCTTGTTGCTGATAAAGAGCACCTCCTGCTTGCGAACGTTTCTCGACTTTTCTGCATCGGTGAGCTTGGAGTACTGCTCTCTAACGACTTTCAGCAGTCTCTTTTCATCAATGAACGGCAGCAAGACGATCCCCTGCCATGACATTTTTGCCCCATTCATATCGATTGGGAAGTCCTCTGGATAAAAGTCAATGATTGGGGAGTCAGGCTCAGACATGAGGGGTCTAAAGATTGGTGGCAAGTTGTGTCCGGAGGCTGCAGGCAGGACACTCATCAACTGTTCATATGGCAAGAATGGTTCACCTTGCTCAAAGACGATGTTGATTTCTTTCAAGTCTGTAAAGTCAGCAGCGAATGGGGCATAGTGGTATGGGTAGTACCAATCCCAGGAAGGGCAGCCCTGGTAGTAGTATAGCAGGACCCATGATATGCCCTCGATGTAGTGCTTCATCACCTGTTTGGCCGTTGGGTTGACCTGATCTTGGGAGATGTGGAACTTGATGGTGTAGTAACGGTCATGGTAACCTGGTTCCCATAGTCTGATTGGGTCTGCGCTGTCGTCATCGTCAGCTGCATCAGGCTTGTCCCCGAATTGAGCAACACGCTTGTCACCGATGGATGCTTGTTGTTCTGGGACTGCGATTGGTTGTGCCTTTTGTTGCAATAGTTTTTGTCTTAGAACAGCAGCAGCGCTAATGTTTGCGTTGTTAGCCTCTTTGATATTTTTTGCAGTTTTGGCTTCAGCTTGAGTTTCAGCCTCCTCTTCGTCTTGACGCTTCTCCTCGTCTTCTGCCTCACCCTCAGCCTCTTGTTCCTCCTCTTTAGTCTCTGGGACATGTTGCTGGTGGTGATCTGGCTTCTTTTGCAATTTGAGCTTCAGCTCTTGGATGGCGTTTGCGTCACCATTGGTTGCGAGGGAGATTGTGTTTCTCAACTTGAACAACTCCTGGTTTGACAAAGCGTTCTCGCCGTTGGTGTAGCTGGTAATGTCAAACTCAGGGGTAGTTGCCGATGCCAATGACTGAGCCATTCTGACATCTCTGCGCTCTCTGTAGGCACGCTGTTTCATTCTTCTGTTTTCGGCACGACGCTTTTCAGCAGAGTGACGTTCTCTAAAGATGGCAATTTCCTTTGGTGCCAGCGCAGCCAGGAGGATTTCGACATTTTCCAAGTTCAACTTGCCGTCACAGGTGATGTAGGTTTTCATCTTTGGGAGGACGAATTTCCAGATGGAGACGAGCAGGTTGATGGAGTCGTCTCTGACGGATAGTGAGGGCAGGTGAGGCAAGAAATCGTTACCACAAAAGAAACATAAAAAGACCCAGTCATCGATTGCGCGCTCGAGGTCGAATTTAAAAGGCAGTTTTGGGATATCGAGTTCTATTTGGAGGTACTCTCTCAAGACGTTAATGTTGAGCCACAAGAAAGGTTTCTTGTCCTCCTTCTCCTTGAGTACTGCACGCATTTCGTCCGTCATGTTCATCTGGTCCTTTAGCGACAAAGATCTGTTATCCTGAGCGAAAACGTCTTCACGGAGCACTCTGAAATGTGGTTCATGAGTTGCGAGGCCCAAGAAGATCAGGTCCGCATCCAGACCGTAGATTGCGTGGGTTGTGTTTGGGTTGTACTCCGCATCTGACCTCTGCGATCTGATAAAGTTCATAATCTTGTGCTCACCTTCGCCAGGGACTGTTGCGTCGCTGATGATGATCTGCAAGTTTTCCCATCCCGGGTCAGTCGCGAGCTTGTAGGACGTCCAGTAGCGCAGGGAGAGTGCGAGCTTGTCCATGAATGGCGTACCAGGGGTGATTGCGTTCGAGTCCCATGTTTTCTTCGCCTTGACCGCGTCGTCGATAACCTCGCCCACATCCTCTTTGCTCGAGATGAGCTTCATGCGCTCTTCGTTGGCGATGGCAGCGTCGCGCGCGGACCTGAATCTTCTGGCTCTCTGCTGGTTCATCTTTGCTCTTGGTGCGACACCATCGACAGCAATCATGAGCACCTTGCGGGGTCTCGCCATGTTGAGGACACGGTCGGTGTAGTCAAAGACGGCGAGGAGCATCTCGTCCTCAGTCTCTGGGGCAGGCTTGTTCTCCGGGTGCGAGCAGGGGTGGACGATACCGTTCATGTCGAGGTACAAGTTGTCGAGTTCGCCATTTGGGTTTGGGTTTGCGTATGCTGGGGGGATCGACACGCCGTTGACGAGCGTAGGGTCCTCTTCCAGGACCGGTGTGATGATCTTGGGGTACTTTCTAGACAACCATCTGAACAATGCTGGGACACCCATAGTGAGATTATATATCTATAATTATACCTATCTATTGTTTTTTTCCCTTTGAGAGCTCATCGACAAAATTAATATTAATATTAATATTAATATTTTTTTTTTGGTCTTCACTGGAATCACGTGATTGGATTATGTCATCAGATTAGTAATATGATTATATAAACACATTAGTCATCAAAATATCAAATTACTAATCATATTACTAATCACATTACATAATCAACAATTTATTGGTTAGTACCACATATGATCGTTTCTGGAGATGTGGACAAAAGGGTCCCGCTTGGCGTGTTGACAGGTTGGCGTGTTGACAGGTTGGCGGTTCGACTCCTGGCCGCAGAACTTGAAAAGGCTGCAGAAAAAGACTGTCAAAAGCCCGACGAGCCTCGGTTCCTGCGAGCGCTGCAAGGCCAAAAAAAAAATCTTTTGCACAGCGAGACAGCGAGAACGAGGAATGTTGATATAAAACTGGAGCATCACTTGAATTGAGTTGATTTGATTTGATTTGATTTGATTCATCGTTTAACTGACTTGTTTAACTGATTGACTTGTTTAACTGATTGACTGATTGACTGATTGATTCACTTTGTTCCACAATTGGCTCTCCATTCTCACAGACCGAGGTCCAGCAGCAACAAGTTTTATTTAATCCTCCAGATAGATTGACCATCTCTTCAGGGGCTCTTTACTATTCCCACCATTCCCACTATTCACACTATTCACACTACTGCTGATACACTACTGATACACTATGGGTCTGCTAGGTCCCTCCAAAGAAGAGGAGGATTCCCTCAGAAACGCTGCTCAACAGGCCGACGTGAACGACCAAGCCGACAACAACAACAGCAGCAGCAGCTTGCACTACGCCTCATCCTCAAACATATCCTCAACTGACTTTGAAAGTGCCCGTTCACACATCCTCACAGACTCCTCTGCTGCAGCCTCTTTCGCTTCTGACTCCTCTGACAACTTGAATGATCAGACCTTTACTGCTGGTGCTAATGCTGGTGCTAATGCTAATACCGACAACGACAACGAGTTTGCACAGCCTGAACAGCAGTACATCCCGTCAGCGTCAGGTGCCTCCATCTCCTCATCCTCCTCCTCATCCTCTGGCACATCCACCATCAGAAGAATACCCGATGCTGAGAACCAGCAGGTTGCAGACGACCCTGTCCCTCTCTCCAAGATTGTCACCTCCATGTCCATCGCAAAGTCGCACAGGATCTTCACAGGCAATGAAGGCGCCTACGCTGAGCCCGTCTCTGAGACACACGACCCTCACACCGCCTATGCCGACGAGTACCAGAACGCATTGAGCAGAACCCTCTCCAGACGCTCAGTCACGAAGGAGATGCTCGTTGCTGAACAGGAGGCACAGGAGGCGCATCTCTTTAAGGTGATGACTGGCCACTTGCCACAGGGCAAAGAAGAAGAAGTAGCTGAAGCAGCAGCAGCAGCAGCAGCAGCAGCAGACCAAGACCAAGCAGTGGATCCCAAGACACTCGACTGGGATGGCCCTGACGACCCAGAGAACCCACAGAACTGGTCGCACGCCAGAAAGTGGACATACACCATGATCACAGCATCCATCTGCCTCGAGGTCACCTTTGGCTCCTCCCTCTACGTCTGCGGCGTGCCTGACATGGAGCTCAAGCTGGGCATCTCCCAAGAACTAGGCATCGCTGGCCTCACCTTCTACCTCCTCGGCCTCGCGTTTGGCCCTGCCCTCTCTGCTCCCATCTCTGAGATCTTTGGCCGCCGCATCGTCTACTGCCTCTCCCTCCCAATCTCCATGCTCTTCACCATGGGCGTCGGGCTCTCCAACCACATCCGCGACGTGCTCGTCCTCAGGTTCTTTTCAGGCTTCTTCGCCTCGCCAGCAATGGCAGTCGCAGGAGGCACCATCGCCGACATGTGGGGCTTCGAGATGATGGGGCTCGCCATGTCTGGCTTCTGCCTCGCGCCTTTCATGGGCCCCATCCTGGGCCCCATCATTGGCGGCTTTGTCGTCCAGGCAAAGGGCTGGAAGTGGACCATGTGGGTCAACCTCATGTTTGCTGGCCTCATCCTCGTGCCTGTGCTCCTCACGCCTGAGACGTACAAGCCCGTCCTGCTCAGAAAGCGCGCGAAGAAGCGTGGCATCAAGCTCAAGAAGTCAGACATGTCCATGGCGCAGTTCTTCAAGATGATCTTCTTCGTGACACTCATGACGCCCATGAAAATGCTCTTTATGGAGCCCATCGTCATGGTGTTCTCCATCTACACCGCCTTTGTCTTCTCCGTGCTCTTTGGCTTCTTCGAGGCGTACCCAATCATCTTTAAAGGGGTCTACCTCATGGATACCGGCGTCTCTGGACTCGCCTTTCTAGGCATCGGCGTGGGGCTGTTCTTGGGCGCCATGTTCTACATCTGGTGCGACAGATACATCTTCATGGCGAAGAACCCTGACGGCACGAGGGGCAAGCGCAAGGCGGACGGCTCCTACGACATTGTGCCAGAGACCAGACTGTTTGTGTGCAAGATTGGCGCGGTGTGCATGCCCGCCGCGCTCTTCTGGCTCGGATGGTCCTCGAGAAAGAACGTCCACTGGATCTGCCCCATCATTGCTGGTGTGCCCTTTGGCTTTGGCCTCATCCTCACCTTCTTTGGGGTCATTATGTACTTTTCCCTCTCGTACCCTCCGCTCTCGGTCGCCTCTGCATTGGCTGCAAACAACCTGTTGAGATACGTCCTCGCCTGTGTTTTCCCTCTGTTCGTCGTACAGATGTACAACAAACTACACATTGGCTGGGCATCCTCCTTGTTTGCTTTCATCTCGGTCGCTATGGTGCCCTTGCCTTGGATCTTTGAGAAGTATGGCCCTGCATTGAGAATGAAGTCTACATATGGCTACGCTGCTGTCATTAGAAAGCAGCGCGAGGAAACTGCTAGACTGGAGAAGATGCAAGAGGAGGCGGAACATGGAGAGACAGGCCAAGAGAGACGACGCTGCTGCTGCTAATGCTGCTAATACCACTGCCAATGCTAACACTGCTTCTGCTTCTGCTTCTGCTTCTGAAGAGTCATCTGCAGACTTGAAGGAGGAGAATTACAACAATGTCTAGATGTTGCATTCATTACCATATAATGCCATTTGCTTTGTCACATTCATTTTATTTCACACCGTTTTAAATCGATTACATCAATCATTTTTCTTTTGAGTCATCCTTCCATCATCATATTTAATCCTTATCATCATTCTTATATATCGTCCCGTGATACCAGTTATAGAATATATACTATACCCTATTGATACCACTGTAAACTACAAACCACACTTTATTACACTATATTTGCCTTTTTTTTTACATGTCTATTTCATGAAAGTGATCATTATATACAGAATTGAATT